>JAVTVY010012342.1:0-50451 GCA_036873755.1 Hanleya hanleyi
TACGGCTCTCTGTATAGGTCCGTCCAACGGCGTCTCTATGGCTTTAGGCTTCTGCAGCTCACGGCCTTTCTTTGTACGGTGATCCCGATCAGCTGTTTTCTTGTCGGGGTCCCGCTGTGATACCGGAGTCCGGTGACTTGGTCTTGATTTCCGGACTACCGTGGTCGATTCCTTCTGTGTCTCCGGGATACGGCTGTCCAAACTTGATCTTCCATCACCAGCGGAGGCTTGGAAGAACAGGAATCGATGTCAGATGAATCGGCCTGATCTGTACCTCTGTCAGGGCTATGACGTAGAGTCCTTCTCAGGTCAGCTGGTGCCGTCGCCGCAATTGAAGACTGGTCTAGCTGTACGTCGACCTCGCCTCTAGCAGGTGCTGTTTCCATAGGAACTGTGCCACTGGGCTGAATAACCGAGCTCGCCGAATTCGAGAAGTCCATGTCTTCATTCAACGAGAGATCGTCGAATAGGGCCTGATTAGCATAAGCTCTTTCTGTAGGTCCTTTCTTCGAGTTGAGGCCGGCAGCTCTCAGTAGAATGCTTCGCCTCTCTGTAGCATACCTGCGCCCCCAGTAAAAGAGGATGACTGTGCTTCCCGATGAAGCTTGCCGTGGCAGGTATCCATGGGGCAGAAGTCTGTACTTTGGCTCTAGTTGATCTCCAGACTTCTCCAATCCCGATGCTCCGTATATCCCGATGCTCCGGGATACGGTGATGGTTGATGTACGTGCGCTGCTCATCCATCTGTGCAACGTGCTTGTTGACGGGAAAAACGATGAACGGTTTCTTCCTCGTCTGGTGCAAAGCCGCTCCGGAGTATGGTTTTTGTAGTGACGATTCCGGTAGGCTGGACTGTGTGAAACCATCCGATGAACGGACCTCTCCCAATGATGACGTTCGGGAATAGAATCTCGGCGCTGTAATGATGTACATCTTCGTCTACGAGATCCACTTCGCCGTATTACCGGAACAAGCCTCCGTTATACGGGTTAAAGTTGAGGTAGAAGCCGACTCACGGCATTCTAGTTGAGTCCGTTCTTCATAACTCCGTGCCCTCTTGGATGTAGAGTCCCGAGTATACGAAATCTGCTTGCCGTAATACCGGGACACGGCTCCGTTGTACGGGTAAAAGTTGAAGTAGAAGCTGACTGACAGTGCTCTAGTTGAGTCCCCTCTACATAGCTCAGAATCTTCTTGGATGTGGAGTCCCGGGTCTACGAGATCTGTTGCCGTAATATCAGGGTACAGCTCCGTTGTACGGCTCCGTAGCTCCGAGGTTCCGTGGTACGGCTCCATAGGCGGTTCCATGGTACGGGTCCAAGTTGAAAATAGAAGCCGGCTCACGGCGTTCTAGCTGAGTCTGTTCTTTATAAGTCCGGGTCCTGTAGATGTGGAAAACCTGGTGATCTGTATAAGTCCGTTCCACTTGAGTCCGTGACTTGTCAGACGTATACACTCGGTGCGTTGGAAACATCCGTGCTGTAAACCGCTCCGTGGTATGGCTCTGGATATGCTTCCTTCCCGAGGTGCCGTGATACGGCTCTCTGTAAAGGGCCGTATATCGGAATCTGTAAACTTGTCCGTCTCACGGCGTCCCCTCTAGGGCTGTGACTTCTGTAACGGTGATCCCGGTAAACTGTATTCATGTCGGGGTCCCGCTGTGGTGATGAAGTCCGTGGTCTTGATCTCCGAACTACCGTAGTCGAGTCCGTCTGTGTCTCCGGGATACGGCGTTCCTTGAACGGGTCCCTGCTAGAAGACTGTTCTTCGTTGGCTTGTGGAGACTTGGATAAACGGGAACTGTTATCCGGGACTCTGCTTGATCCGTGTCTGTGACGGGCCGTCTAGTAGAATCCGTGATCTGTTCAACCGATGCAGTCGCAGCAATCCGTATCGCCGTGCTTGGACTTGACTGGTCTGCACTTTGTCTTTTAAACATCCCGTTGACTGTAAGACTGTGGCACTGGGCTGTATATATGGGCTTGCCGTTGTCGCTAAAGTTGAAACATCATTAGCGCTAAGTCGAAGATAAGGCCTGGTCAGCTTTTGGTTTCTCAATAGGTCTTTTCTTCGATTGCCGGCTGCCCTGGATAGTTGACTACGTGTCGCCCAGCTAGAGTCATCCCAGTCTATACCTTCGGCACATGTAAATAGCCTATAGCATAATGTGCCCTGCATAAAAAGACAAAGAAGAAAATGTGAGTCTTTACGGAATAAACACTGACGATCAGATTCACATCTCATACAATTCTTGATACTGACTTACTTGACCAGAAAGAAACGATAAGTCGCTGGTAGGAAAAAAACCTTCGTTACAGCCAAGTTGTAGAAGAAAACCTGCTTCTCCGCTGGACATCTGCCAGGTCAGTCACCAGAATTGAATACGTCGCCATAGGCTAGCTATGCCAGGTCACGTCGCCCCAGTCTGCACAATACACGGCATGTTACCTGGCTGTAACACACCTGTGCCCTGCACTAAAAACGAAGAAAAATGCAAGTCTTTAACTGGTTAAACTGACGACCTGATTCGTTCTTTTATTAAATCCTTTAGCTGTGCGACTGTGTAGGTTCATATAGAACTCACGGGAGATAAAAATAACCCTAGAGTGCGTCTAAAAACAATCCAAAGTTACTGTTTACAGGAGCTCTTCAAAAACAGGTCTAGCTAGCTAGACTGCAAAAGAAAAAGAGAATGGGACATGCGCGGAGAGCACGCCACCTAGCGGACGATCCAGGGGACCGTTAAGGGGAGTTAATTTGTTTGCAGAGGATCTCCAAATGGAGGGAGAGTGGCATTAAGTAACAACGGGTGACGTTTTAAGACATAAACGTGAACATTATAGGTTTAGAGAATAAAAAAATATTAAAATCCCAAAACTGATTTTTTTTATTGAAAATTACATAATAAGACCAGCCCATCCTCTTAACATGTACATACATATAGCATAGCTCAGGACTGTGATTTCTTTGATATAACTACCTGTCAAGTTAATTCCTGCGAGTGAGTGAATAGAATTTAACGTCACTTTCAACAATATTTCAGCTATATCAAGACGAACCAACTAAGCACCACTCAGCCCAGTTGTGTTCCTGCTACTTCAAAGAAGAAATCTTTGAAGCAGCATGGAACCAGACACCCTCCATCCACCCTATAAAACACTGAAGACAGCGCACAAGACACAGATAGGACGCTTACATGATGCAATAAAGACAAGTGATATTACAGTGCTAGACATCACATATCAAGTTCCTGTTGCTTCTCAGCAAAATGCATGTTAATCCCTGCATTTTAATTTATGTTCTTTCACAATTTACACCTTGTGCTTTCACATGTTCTATGATAATCTCTGTAATAATTCACACATATTGAAATACACATTAGAAGCCAATTCCAAAAAAATAATCTGTCAACATTCAGCTCTGATTGTTCAGATCTCTTCACAATTTGACTACTGACTGTGCAAGATGTTGGGAAAAGAAAATATTCATGAGATTATGTTTTTAATGTAATTGTGAAAGTAGCTAGTCCAAAAGTGTTTTAATTAGCAGAGATTACTGCATACTCTCTGATACAGTGTAATTATTAGACGAAATTGCATAAATTTATATATCTTTATCCATTCAAAAGCCTGATCTAAGCAGTATGAATAAAAAGTATATATATTACATGATTAACACACATATGTGTTATGACCAATATACATTGATGAGCGTCTGCTCTTACAGGCTGGTAAAACCCAACAGTCACATATTTAAGCCATAAACTACCTGTTTCACACCTGAGTGATCCTCAAAGAGAGGGAAGTATTAGATCTACACCTGTAATCTGAGGATCGAGTATTGATCACACCAGCTGCATATAGGAGAACACAAGACTTTGTTAGGATTAGGACCCCCGCTGGGTCAATGGTCTCGGTCATAAATAAACATGATGTCATCCAAATATATTACATGCAGTTTTTAACAACTACATGTATCATACTACAAGTGCACTGCTCTATCATTTCAAACATACATTGTCAAACCTGATCTGATGACCACCCTTATTAAGTGACCACCTGTATTTAGAGACCAATACCAATCCTAGTGGATTCTCTGTGTTAAATTACCTTTATTAACAGTCCACCTGCTTTAAGAAACCCTATTTTCTGTACCCTAGGGGGGTCTCTTTGGACATGTTTGACTGTACATACATACATACATGTGCATGTACAACTACAGGAACAATGAAATAAGTCTAAAAGTAAACACGGGAAATGCATAATGAAATATACTGAAGGCTCGTTCATAGAAGAATAAGTCAATGAGCTCAGAACCCCTCTGCTTCCAGGTATCATATGCATGTGTGGTTTAAACTTTGGTAATAACTGCTTTATTTCTATACCATCAACTGACAATATACATGTACTTTGAGGATTCAAAGATTGTCATGGTCACTAATCAAGAACTGATGGTCTACAACATCAAATTCATGAAGATGTTACGTGTACATTATGGTGCTGAGGAGTGTAAACTATACGTACAACACAAACACATGACAGGGATTCAGGGTCTATTTCATCCACAATAACTAAAATGATGCCACATGGATATCTACTCATCTATTCTGGGACATTGTCAAGCTATGGTACTCGTCATTTGATCGGCGAATAAAAAATATTTCAATCTAAAGTTCTAAGTGGACAAGTTGACTAGGTTGTCTGAAAGGGCATGTTACCGTCACAACTAAAAGTCTCTCGAGAAGTAAAACTTTGCATAAAGGTGGATATGTACATGTTACGTATCAGCAATAACTGCATGTGTTAAAACTTAGCTAAAGAGTGTAGAGTTGTCCAAATATTGTTCAAGAGGATAAATTACTCCTATTCACATCTTGACCAATGACCTTTAAAAATATGTCATTAAACAGAGTGACTTGGAGGCCATCCATAATAATGTTTCCTGGCTGTAACCTGACCGATTTTATTGCCATCTAAAAAAAATTTAGCATGTAAAGCATCTTCCAAGTAAGTTTGAAAACTGTCCAGTAACTCGGATAAACTTCTAAAATTACAGTACCGGTATGAGATTGGGAACCACATGTATGTTTTACTATCCAAGAATACTTTTCAAGCCACGTCTATAACAGATTTCACGGCCCAGTGAATCAAACAATGATTTGAGGTCTACAAAGTAATGGTAAGGTGGTTACCAATAGTTAGGATCACCTGTTAGTTACTGATTATAGGGTCTTGCCTAGTATGGTGTAATATCTACAGTAGCTATCCAAACGGATTATCTTCAGGCCTAATTGTTCCCTGATTGGTCAGACCACACAAGGCCCTGATTGGTCAGACCACACAAGGCCCTCACGGGTCAAGTGGAACACAATCCATGCCAAGTCAAGGAGCCATTTACCTGTGTATAATGTGGAGCAATTTGGAGCTAATATACATCCACATATGCTTGTATTATATTGTATGCTCAAAACATTATCCAAGGGACCCAGTTACTGGTCTGGAAATAAGCATTGTTTGATGTCAGGATTGTCAGAATACCAAAAGTGAACGGCATTTGAAGGGATATTTCATTTACAAAATATGACAGGCAAACAGAGATAATCTTCTGTGGCGGAAAGAACCAAATTAGGCGGATGTTCCATTTTGACTGAAAACTGACACAGGTGCATATAGCATATTAACCTGTCATGTACAGGAATATATATCATCTGTTGGTGTTATGGAGTTGTCAAGTTTCCATTTAACTTGTGCAGTTTTCACAGCTATCCACCACGAGCTCTGCAGTTAGGTCAACTTACCATGGACCAAATTTGACACAGGAGAGGAAATTCTACAGAAAGGTTCACTGAGAGACTTGCACAAGAGAACCAGGAGATAAACATGAAGTGGTAATTCTGTCATTTGATTGGATTAATGGGCCAAAACAGGAAGTGGCAATCAAGAAATTTTATTGGATAGTTGATATTGGGCAAGGCTCCCATTGGTTGACAAACAATTAGGATTATGGAGGAGACAGAGAAGAGGGTGTTGGACAGGAACATGAAGGAGCTGGTCAATCAACTCATACTGACCGAGGACTTCAAGGCTGAGTTACGCCAGCGAGAACTCTTCCCGGGCAGCATGGTCGAACTCATCACTGTAAGTATCCTGTGATAGATTTGATATATTTCATGGACTGCGGACATAAAATTTTGTCCGTAAAATACAACCATCTATTCCGTCATTCTATATTCAGCCATCGTCCATCAAAGAATTTTCGCATCCATAATCCAAGGAATGATTCATAAACATACATGTAGGCTAGTTTCCTGCAAGAGACGCAGTCAACAATTTTCTACCAAAGCCAGCATGATGATGTTTCAAAAATATCAAATCCATATCACTGATCAGTATACTTAATCCATCTGATTTTCATTGTGAAGTCGTCATCTAGAGAATGACGTATCTCAGTCACGCTTTGTGTCTGTTCATGTGAACACCATGAGGATCTTGAAGTACACGCTTAGCCCCGGTTAAGTGGAATTAGAGAAAAGTTACGAAAAAATAACACCATGGATAGGTCTTGCATGCTACGCTAATATTTTGCTGTCAACATACGATGCAAGTTACCCAATTTGAGAAACTTTGGGTGGAGGTGCTTGGTGGTATAGCGTCCATTTGTCCAAGGAACCATTCCATGTATGATATTTTCATGGATTTCCATGGAAAATACACTAGAGCTCCATGGGAAAATCCTAGATGGGATGATGGACATTCCACTGCAAACATTCTATCATCTTTTGTCTGAAGGAAGCTCAATCCTGCATTAACGTCACTGGTTCAAACCTAATGGGTATATTTTAGGCAGTTCCAGGGAGATCCCAACTTCATATCAGAGCATCTTGGAATTAGGTGAAAAAAAAAAAAAAAAATTAAATAACATGCTTGTTTTGTTACACATTCCAACTGAATATTATTAATAATTTGCCATCCTTGTTTCTCTCTTGAACTATGATCCTATTCAATAATATAGCCAAATTCACATTTGTCTCTACAGGCTGAAAAGACGGGGCGACAACAAGTATACAAAATGTTGGAGTTATTGCCCACCAGGGGGCCGTCTGCATTCAGCACGTTTCTTGCGATACTGGAGAAGGACTACTCTTGGTTACACGAGACACTTCAGGCAGATCTGGATGAGGAAGTGGCCAGACTGAAGGCAGAGGGTAAGACACTGAGAAAGCTACAGGAATTCATTACTGTCACTCTTAGCCACATTCATTGCATGGTTCATACACCTTGAATCTTCCAATTTTCAAGGTTTTGAGGTAATTGTTCCTGTTTATTCTGATTTTTTTAACTGAAACACGAGTATAAATGTACGGCCAAAAAATATATTGTTCATACATTGTCTTTCAAATAGACTTGGAAATCCTTTTTGGATGATTAAAGAATAAATAGCCATGATGGGGTTAATTTTTCCATCTGATGACAAAATGACAGTACAACTTTGATCTACAACTTAACAATTGTATTGATAACATGAATTGCAGGCAAGCACCTAAAAGGTGCGTGGACCCCTCAGCCTGTTTTTTTTAGTCAAGTAGGATCAGGGCTGCATTCCGAAAAACGTATGGGCACCCAAAACTCAAATGAAACAAAAAATGAAAGTGATAGATATAATAGACTTCGTTTTCACGCGAGTGGTGTGCTGGGATTACAGCATGCAAGAAAGTGTAGCTTTATCAGTGGCAATTTATGCATTGCACAAGTGTGATAAGTTTAACTCTTTCCCTCATAGACTTGTCTGGAATTTTCTCTCTCTGGCTCATAATAGATTTGTAATGGCGTAGGTCTTCAACCCATGGACTCATTTCAATTTTCATACCTCTCCAGCGATGTAAAATATCCCGTTTTATGTCCCATGTCATGTGGAGAAATATTTACCAATGGTCTCCCACAGACCCATTCTACGTAATTTGTTCACGTTTTATACCAATATCAGCAACATTTATTCTAAAAATAAGTAATCTTGTGAGAAAATGTATTGTGTCTGCTTTACTTCTGTTGGAAATCACGCAAAAAAGCGAAGAAATTGTCACATTTTAGCCACGTTTTGCACCGTTCTCTTCCTGCTTTCCTGCTACCATTCGCATGTTTCCGTATACCATCGTAAAGCTAATTCTCCGTAGGATCGGGATTTGGCAGTGAACTGACAGGATGGCAGGTGTAGAACGAACAATAACTGTGTTAATCCAATATACCTTCCGTGACGGAGAATACAGACGGTAATAAATATTCATAAGGTGAAAGAACACAGCTCACTGATTGGCCAAGGTTGGGTCAAGGTTGGGCGCGGCCCGGCGTGATTGGAGGAAGAGGTCACGTGGTGACTCGGTCGCTATGGTCACTGTCAACGAAAGGCCGATTCAGAAAGAATGGCGACTGAACATATTTACCGCGAAGACTGCAGGTCCCGGGAAAATACATAAAATAAACTCAGATGGGCAGATTTGACGAGCTAGTCATCAAGGTTAGATACTTTGGTAGTTTATGCTCGCGTTACGTGAAATATTAAGGAATTTGGAAGCAGATTTTACTATTCTTCGAACGTTTGTCTTGGAGCACACGAAACAAATTTGTTGTCAAATCGCGCATTTTTCATCGATTATTTCTGTTTCTCTCTCGATTTCATTTTACCCTTACCATAAAACATACCAACAGTCCGTATAGTCAGATTTATTGAAATTTTGGCTTTCTGAAAACGTATAGTTTTAATTAGGTTTTACTCAAGTAAACGCCAAAAATTGGAAGAATAATCCACCACATGGGAACTCCAGTCACTCGTCAAAACCCGTCTTCATGGGTTACGCGAACACTCGTCAAAACACGCTACATGGGGATCTACACAAGTCGTCAAAACCCGCTTATATGGGGGAAAGAGTTAATGGCATAGAAACACACTGATTGACACTCTCCTAATCACTCGTTTTAAATAATTTCCAAGGTACAGTAACATGTTTGGTGACAAAAATTGAAGCATTATGTTGTACCAGTTAAATGTGTGGACACAAATATGGTCATGCAAAAGTTTTAGGATAAATCATATGATGTAAAATAGAATGATTTAACAGCAAAATTGAAGAAAAATGTTGTCCTTCATTTAAGGTGACGCGAAATTCAAACTACACTTCTGAAATAAATATGTTTTGTGCAAAAGCTCTAAGATAAATCATATGATGTGGAGTAGAATGATTTAATAGCAAAATTGAAGAAAAATGTTGTCCTTCATTTAAGGCGACGCGAAATTCACACTAACAGGGGTTCGATACTGCAGGGATTCCCCTGCCAGTTATTTCATATTATACTTCTGAAATAAAATATGGTTTGTGCAAAAGCTTTCTGATAAATTGATGTACATGAGGGCAAAATTGAAGAAAAATGTTGTCCTTCATTTAAGGCGACATGAAATTCAAACCTAACAGGGGTTCGATACTGCGGGGACCCCCTTGCCGGTTATTTTCTCTTGTACTTGGGAAATAAAATAATGTCACCAACCCGTTAGTTATTACTATAAAAGGAAAAAAAAATTAGGTGATTCAGCATGTGTGTGAAAAAAAAAAATTTGAAGAAAAATGTTGTCCTTCATTTAAGGCGACGCGAAATTCACACTAACAGGGATTCGATACTGCAGGGATTCCCCTGCCAGTTATTTCATATTATACTTCTGAAATAAAATATGGTTTGTGCAAAAGCTTTCTGATAAATTGATGTACATGAGGGCAAAATTGAAGAAAAATGTTGTCCTTCATTTAAGGCGACATGAAATTCAAACCTAACAGGGGTTCGATACTGCGGGGACCCCCTTGCCGGTTATTTTCTCTTGTACTTGGGAAATAAAATAATGTCACCAACCCGTTAGTTATTACTATAAAAGGAAAAAAAAATTAGGTGATTCAGCATGTGTGTGAAAAAAAAAAATTTCACAGGTAAATTTTCTGTTATTAAGCTAAAACTTACCTCACTTCCACTCTTTGCATTTCTTGTCTACATGAAATACCACAGTAAGAATTTAAATGACAGAGTTATCTCCCCTGCTAGTCACCTGATAGCATAGCTACCCACAATTCTACTTCCTTCTTGTTCCACTGCGATACATGGTCTGGATGTATCATAGCGGGGAGGATGGGCGGGCATCACTGGAAGTGAGGTAAGTTTTAGCTTAATAACAGAAAATTTACCTGTGAATTTTTTTTGTTATTTGCGCTGAAAACTTACCTCGCTTCCACTCTTTGCATAGAGTGCCACCGTAAGGTAGGTGGGCAAACTGATACAATCCGTGGTTAGTGATAAATGCCATACATAGTGACTAGTACAGAGTAGAAATCATAGATCTTCTACCTCACAGAGGATCCATGAGAACATACAACAGTAATAACCTGTATGCCTATGGTACACAGGGAACCTCTGTTGCTACTCTGACTTCAAGGCTGAGATGCAAGATATGCCCCCCCCTTTTTTTCGAAAGGGGGCGAGAGAAAAAAAGCACTCACCCGCAAGCAGGGTTACAACTGTACGCCCGGACTTTTGTAGCTATATTGCTGGCCTCGGTCCCCCTGACACCCGCTGTGCGGTCACAAGTGGGCCGATGGAATAGAGGTTGTTACATGCCAACGTCATGTCCCGGAGATAGTAGGAGGCAAATGTCGTGTTTGAACTCCAGTAGCACGCCCTCATAATGTCTGTCACCGATCTGTTGGTACATAGAGGCCATGATGCCGCTAGAGCCCTAATCTCGTGACCCGAAACGTTTACAAGCGCGGCTTGCCTATCAGTAGCCGTGGAGTACGCTAGCCGAATCGTATTTTTGAGCCAACTCGAGATAGTGTTTTTACTTATTTCTTGTTTGGCTTTAGGATCGAAAGGGATAAACAAACGCCTCCTTCCCGCTCTGATCTCCTCTGTACGATTCAGGTAACACGCAAGAGCCCGAACCGGACACATTAACATGTCTGATTCAAGACCGGACGAAAGGAAATCAGATAAGGCTGGAATTGTGAACTCTCGAGATATGGAATCGTAGAGGGCTTGATTCTTAGCCACAAACTCAGGAACCGTTGTGAGAACTACCTTGCTCCAGTCCCTAGAGTGTCTGATGTTCCTTTGATCGAGCGCATGCAGCTCGGACACTCTAGCTGCCGAAGCCAGAGCCAACAAAAACGAAGTTTTGTATGATAACATTTTCAGCTCAATAGCCTCTATTGGCTCGAAAGGTGGCTTCCCTAATTGCCGAAGTACTAAGGCTAAGTCCCACTTAGGTAATTTCGGAACAGCCGACTGACCAGTTATCTTGTATGACTTGATTAGTGCAGATAAGTTTGGATCAGTCGAGGGATTAATCCCAGTACCCAGTAGAATAGGTTGAGCAATAGCCGCTCTATAACCTTCTACCGTAGCGGGCACCAGGCCCCTATCCCTGAACAAGTGCAATAGGAACTCTGCTACTTCCGGGATAGTGGCGCAGGATGGATTGATATCCCTCTCTCCACACCAAAGATCGAAGATTGCCCACTTTGAGTTGTATACAGCGGAAGAGGACGGTCGAATTGATTGTGCCATTCGGCGCCCAACCTCCGCTGAAAATCCCGCCTGAGCAAAATGCTTCTTGAGCACTTGCACACGTGGTAGTGGAACAGTCCTGGTTGGCTGTGAAATATCGACGTTCCGGGCTGGCGCAATAGATTGTGCCATACCGGAAGCTGTCGTGGTACATCTACCAGAAGATCCAGTAGGTCCGGGAACCACGGCCTTGCTGGCCACCACGGAACAATCAGGTAAACAACACGTGTGCTCGTGGATCTTCTGGAGTACCTTCGCTAGGATAGCTGGGGGAGGGAATGCATATGCTACCATCCTTGACCAGTCCTGCGATAGTGCGTCCACTGCATATGCCGACGGATCCAGGACCGGCGACATGAACAGGGGCAGTAGATTGTTGCGACGAGTGGCGAACAGATCTATGTGTGGCATCTCCCAGACCTGAGCTATTTGTTTTAGTATGTCTGGGTGAAGTTGCCACTCCGTGGGAATTATCTGATTCCGTCGTGAAAGCGAATCCGCTAAGACGTTCAGTACCCCCGGGATGTGCCTGGCCAACACCGATATGTTGTTGTCCCAACACAGACCGAAAAAGATTTCTGCTTGGCTTTGTAATTGCGGAGATCTCGTCCCCCCCTGCTTGTTGATATAGGCCACAACTGTTGTGTTGTCCGTCGCAACTAGCAGGTTCTTGTCGGTCAATACGCTCACCCACGTGCGGATGGCATGTGTCACTGCCATAAACTCCAACACGTTTATATGGTACGAGCGTTCCTCGATTGTCCATAACCCGGATGTCGACTTGGACTTGAGGTGGGCTCCCCATCCTTCCATAGATGCGTCCGTGAACAGGTGATGTGACGGACGAAACGGAAGTAGGGACACACCTGGCATAATGTTGAGTGGATCCAGCCACCATAGGAGGCATTGTTTGACTAGCGGTGTTACAGGTATCCACGGATTCAACTGCCTTTCGACCCATTGATGATTGAAGTAAATCATTAAGGGCCGAAGCTGCAACCGCCCTCTTGGGGTTACGTCCTGTGTTGACGTCAAGAGGCCGATTATCGCAGCAAAGTGTAAAGCCCTGGCCTGAGATAACTTGAGGAACTGAGGTATCTTCGTTGTTATCTTTAGCCATCGATCTTCTGGGGGTTTGGCGAGAGCTCGTAGCGTATCGTATTCCACCCCCAGAAATTTGCGCCTTTGCGAAGGAGTCAGCTCTGATTTCTCTTCGTGTGGGATGTATCCCAGAGAAGTCAATATCCTTAAGACAAACTGGGTGTCTAGGATTAACTGCTCCTTGCAGGCATTCCTTAGCAGGGAGTCGTCGATATAAAAGTGGTACTTTATACCTAGACTGTGCAGGAATTGTGCCACTGGTGTAAACACTCGTGTAAACACCCAAGGGGAAGTGGACAGGCCGAACGGAAGCACTTGAATTTGGAAGCGTCGTTTGCCGACCATGAATCTCAAGTACTTCCTGTCCCCCAGATGTATCGGGATATGCAGGTATGCATCCCTTAAATCCAGAGAAGTCAGCCATTCCCCTTGCCTGAGTACTGTCCGGATAGACCGGAAGGACTCCATGCGGAAGTGTGGCGGTGGAGTGAGGTAGTCCTTGTTGAGGCGCTTTAGGTTTATAACCATGCGCATCTCGGACGTGTCTTTCTTGGGGACCAGAAAGACCGGCGAATAGAACCCGGGTGACGTGTCCCAAACCGGAAGCTCTATTACAGCTGCCTTCTCCATCAGCTTGTCCACAGAGGACTGTATTGCTGATAGATGACCCGTTCGTAATGGTATACGAGACGGAAGGGGATGAGCAGTCAAGGGAGGAAGCGTGTCGAACAATAGGCGATAGCCGTATCTGATCGTTCGAATGACCCACGCTTCCGTCCCGATCCTTATCCAGTTCCTCCAAAACAACTGCAGCCTTCCCCCTACCGGAAGGTCTAGTTGCTGGGGAACTGGAAACGTTATGTCTCGGTGTTCCCGCCATACCGGAAGCCACCCGGTATGGCCCGAGACATCAGGTATTCTTCTTCGACTGCTTAGATTTCCCCTTACCCTGCTTCTTATGGCCATAGGTAGATACTCTAGGCTCTAAAGAAGCAGGCGCTTGGCTTTGCTGTTGGCCGGAAGCACCCTTATTAGCCTTGGAACTAGGTGGGTTCTTCTTAGCCTTCTTCGACTTTGGACCCAGACCGGAAGCCATTGGTCTCTTAGTCGAAGCACCGGAAGCAACCGACCTGTCATGTTCAATACGATCCATTTCAGGTCGGACTTCGGCAACAGCATCACCAAACAGTAAAGAAGAAGCCGTAGATGTTTCTAGTAGACTTCTCTTTACAGCTTCCGGTGTGTACCCATGCATATGAGGAATGAAGGCCTTTCTCCTCAAATACACAAGCATAGAAGATAAGTAGGCATTATGTACCAATAAATCTTCTACAGCACCGGAAGCAATCTTCTGGTAGTCAAGAACGAGGTTAATACCCTCCTGTAACTGCTCTTGACTTTCCGCGCCCGACAGCGAAAACAAACCATCCTTTATGGCTTTAAGAAACCAGTCCAGGTGATTCGTAATCGCCACTCCTTGTCGAGCAGTTTCCTCAAGTACTGCGGCCTGTTTGTTCGTGCAAGGAACATCGGGATTACTAGGCACTTTAGTATTACTAGGACATAAATACTGAAAGTCGCCGTTCACCTCTGCAGACCGGAAGCTAAACGGTGAGTTAGGTACGCCGTAACTTCGTATGTTTGGCTTCTGTACTGGGAACGGACCAGAAGATCCTGCAGGGCGGAAGCGAGCTTTTGGTCTCGACCTTATAGCACGTTCCTCCTGCGTAGCGGGTTCTGCTAAAGTTCTATGGAACAAATGGCAAATAGAATGAATAGCAGTTGAGGCCGGAAGCGTGGTAGCCGACCTCGTAACCCGGTTTGACTCTCCTGATTCAGTTTCAATATCCCCCGCATGTGGGACCGGAAGCTGCATATCAGGAATTAAGACATAGATGCCAGAAATAAGTTCATAATATTTCCTAGCATCCGGATCAGTATTGGTAGGTTCATTTAATTCAGATCTACCGTACTGGTCCCTATCCACTTCCATAGCTTCCGGGGCTTCCTGCCAGGAGGGAGTATTGGAAGGGATAGCCCTCGACAAATTAGCTTCCGGTTTCCTAGACTGTTCAGTCAAAACCGGAAGCAGTGGCGTACTACTTCGGAATTGACTGGTCATCATCTCTCTCAATTCCTTCATTTCCTCACGTTGCTGTTCCATACCGCGCAGTATGGCAGCCAATGTGGGATCAGTCACTTGAGAGTGGACCGGAAGCAAGGCCTGACGAGGTGTGTTCACACTCAAGGACCCTCCAGCTGGACGTGAGCACGGCCACTGTAAAGGTCGGTGAACTGGCATACGAGGTCGTAAACCGGAAGCACGTATAGGAGGACGCATCATACGTAATATTCCCGGTCCCGTACCACGAACACCCCCGGAAGCAGATATCTGACCTAAGCCACGCAAGGGCGAAGGTAGACCAGCAACCGGATGCCGCATAATTTGACCTGATTGAGAGGGTTCTTGATAACGCAACTCAGAGACAGGCAAAAAATTTGACATATCATAGGTACCTGTATACATACCATACTGCCGTTGTTGCGGGAACCTTAATCTCTGGTGGCCCAGAAGGCTCGTAGATACAAACGTCTCGGCAGGGGGACGAGGAAGGCCACCAGAGTAACCGGAAGCAGGTTGGGAAAATTCAGACAAACCGGAAGCAACAGTTAAAGGCGTAACTGAGCGACCGGGAAGTCCAGGCCTCGACAGCGTCGAGGAAGGTATTTTCCCAACCCCGGACCCAAATGAAAACTTAACATTAGGCCCCTCACTAGTGCTGCCTAAGTTTTCGTAGTCATAAGATGACTCCGATCGAGAGATCGGAATCCCCTGGCTTTCCCACGCTAAGCCTGGGTCCGTCACCGATTTCCCTTCATCGTCGTATCCAGGCGTCCGCTCAATTGGAATCTCCACATCCACAGTCGTCGTAGTACCAGATTCCATATCTTCGATTACTCCTTCCACCTGTACCAACCGGGTCGATCCCTTACCTGATTGACCCCTCGCCTGGTCTGAAATGGAAGAATCGTGAGCGGGGGGGGGGCGTTTGTTTACCTTTATTTACGTTCAATAGGCTGACTAGAGAAGACCCAGCTACAGAACTAACAAGCCCCCTAGACTCCTCGCCTACGCTAGTACGAGGAGACTGTGCTACATATGTCTCGTTGGCGAGATCGGTAGGCCTAACGACATTATTTCCCTCGTTAGCTGCCAGAGAACCGGCTAGATACACCTGGAATATGCCGGGCGCCCACACAATACACTCTTCACAGGCCGTGTCCCATGTACAGATTCTTCCCTGGCGGCATGGCGGACACGTTGAGTGAAGGTCATAACTAGGCTTGTCACCTCCACAAGACATGCATGACATTTGAGACATATTTTGAGCCATTTTTACGCTGATAACTTATAGAATACTTCCCAAAGGACTTCTTGCAGGAAATCAGACGTCTGAGGTAATCCAACTGTGAGTAGTTTCGCTAGAAAAGGCACTTTTTCATGGAGTTGACAATGTTTACTTCCAGCCCTACGAAGCAGTAGAACAAGAAGGAAGTAGAATTGTGGGTAGCTATGCTATCAGGTGACTAGCAGGGGAGATAACTCTGTCATTTAAATTCTTACTGTGGTATTTCATGTAGACAAGAAATGCAAAGAGTGGAAGTGAGGTAAGTTTTCAGCGCAAATAACAGCAATGTACACTGCAGGCTGAGAAGCTGTGAATAGGAAAGAAGTCCAAAACTTTAACATTTAGTGCCCCAGGGGTGGAGAAATCCCCCCAAGGGTAGTGCATAGGTTGAACAAGTGAAGCATCATGTAAGCTCTCAGAATATATGGGAATTGGGGAGTTCCATCCAATGGTAATCTTGAATGGCTCAGGCTTTCTTGTATCAGGGAACCTTCAAAAGTCACAATGAAACATGCAACCAAGGGTTCCCAATGGGCATAGATAACAGTGCAAAAAGCCAAGCCATCAATAAACAAAATAAAAAAAATAATTAAAATTCATGAAATCATCACAGCCATCTGAAAATCTAATCATTTCATCCGTCAACATTCAGGAAGCTCTCACCAAAGTTTGGTCAGGCCTGACTTGATAGATCTGCAGATATTCAGCGGACAAGAACATGTTGATGGGCATAGATAACATTGCAAAAGCTGAGCCATCAATAAATAATAAAAAAAATAATTAAAAATCACGAAATCATCATAGCCATCTGAAAATCTAATCATTTCTTCAGTCAACATTCAGGAAGCTCTCACCAAAGTTTGGTCAGGCCCGCCTTCATAGATCTGCAGATATTCAGCGGACAAGAAAATGTTGACGGACGGACGTCCGGACGGACGTACGTACATGGCAACGACAAGACCCCACAGCCCTATGGGCTGAGGGGTAACAAAGGACAAGAACTCCGATTTTCAGGGTCTTTAGCACAATTTTCTATTTTTCAAGGCTTTTGAAGCCCTTGAATTCTAAATTGTCATTTTCACGGTAGTGCATGAACCCTATCATTGAAAAAATTGCTGCATGAATATTTAACTTTAACAATGGAACATATGTCCAACACGGAAATACAATCTGACCATTTACAGATTAAAGCTTCCCTGAAGATAAACCTTCATGATATAGTTCAAACTCTCTAGTCATGTATTAGGCATGAAAACGACATCACTGCCCAGGTGAACTCGCACCAAAGTTAGGCACTGGATAATGCTTCGAGAATTCTGGATTTGAGCTATAATTCAAGTTAATCTTTTGACAATACTTTCTGCCCTGTTATCAGCATCAGGTACATTGAGGTGTGGCTCCCTGCCCGATTTGCGGGTTGTTAATTGGGTCGATTTCCCATCTCTTTAGCCTATGAAATATTTTAATGATAACTGGACTACTTTAGACTTGAAAATGCCAAAACTATCATGTTGTAAGCATAAGGCTCCTTTCTTGAAAATGTAAAATGAACTGACCCATATTCACACCAGTTATCATCTTTCATAAATATTTCCTAGGCTTAAGAGACAGGAAAGTGACCCAATTAATGAACCGGCAAGCAGGCAGGCAGCCAAGCATCAATGCATGTGCCACTGTTATTGGGACAGATAGCATTGTCTAAGGATTAACATGAATTATAGTGCAAGTCAAGAATTGGCAATAGCGCAAAAACCAGAAAATATGTATCATATTGGACATTGTGGCTTTCTAAATACTGAAAATCCAATAAAAAATTTTTTAGATTGCATTAGCAAACAAAACTAACCCATCTAAGAGTGAGAATAAATTAATATGGCATCGCCAATGAACAAAGGGCTGAGCTCGTTGTCCAACCTCATCATGAGGTCACATGGGCAAAGATGTCATTTTTAAACCTTTTGCAGCTAAAACATTTCAGTCTCAGGACAGCCCTATTTGTTACCACTTTGGTCAGTCTAGTACAGGGTGAGTAAAATAAAAGTCCACCTTTTACACACAATGCATACATGTATATGGCTGCATAAAAAACATGAATTGCAGGCAAGCACCTAAAAGGTGCGTGGACCCCTCAGCCTGTTATTTTTTTTAGTCAAGTAGGATCAGGGCTGCATCTAGAGCCAGTTTAGTTCCGGAAAACGTATGGGTGCCCAAAACTCAAATGAAACAAAAAATGAAAGTGTTGTTGTTGTTCAATTTGAAAGGAAATACTCCAAGAAAAAAGCTTCTGAGAGCCTCAATATCGATCCGATTGCATAGAGGGTATTGAATTTCATGTTAATAAACCTCTGTTTTGTGATTGATCACAGGCTCTTTGCGCCAAAATTCACTACAAATACTGGACCCTCCATAATGAATTACGAAAAGGAACTGGGAGTTTGGGATCGGAACCTGCAAAAAATCCCTGAATACAGTCCTGTCGATACAGTTTGCTCCAGGTATGCGAACTGGTTCAAAATTGCCCAGAGTCAGGCTGAAAATGGTCTCTCCTAATCACTCATTTTAAATAATTTCCAAGGTACATACATGTACATTAAGATGTTTGGTGACAGAAATTGAAGCATTATGTTGTACCAGTTATATTGTAAATGTGTGGACAAAAATATCCGCTCATGCAAAAGTTTTAGGATAAATCATATGATGTGGAATAGAATGATTTAACAGCAAAATTGAAGAAAAATGTTGTCCTTCATTTAACCCCCCACCGGTTATTTCCTCTTGTACTTCTGAAATAAAAAAAGGGATTCAGCATGTGTGTGTGTGAAAAAACAACGTACACTGCATCTCATATATATCACATGAGGCTGACAAGCTGTGGATAGGAAAAAGTCCCAAACTTTAACATTTAGTGCCCCAGGGGTGGGGAAATCCTCCTGAGGATAGTGCATAGGTTGAACAAGTGTGGCATCATGTAAGCTCCCAGAATATATGGGAATTGGGGGGGTCCATCCAATGATTTTCTTGAATCTTGAATGGACCAGGCTTTCTTGTATCAGGGAACCTTCAAAAGTCACAATGAAACATGCAACCAAGGGTTCCCGATGGGTATAGATAACAGTGCAAAAGCTAAGTCATCAAAAAATGATAAAAAAAAATAATTAAAAATCAGGAAATCATCAAAGCCATCTGAAAATCTAATCATTTCATCAGTCAACATTCAGGAAGCTCTCGCCAAAGTTTGGTCAGTCCTGACTTGATAGATCTGCAGATATTCAGCGGACAAGAACATGTTGATGGGCATAGATAACAGTGCAAAATCTCAACCATCAATAAATAATAAAAAAAAATAATTAAAAATCATGAAATCATCATAGCCATCTGAAAATCTAATTCATCAGTCAACATTCAGGAAGCTCTCACCAAAGTTTGATCAGGCCCGACTTCATAGATCTACAGATATTCAGCGGACAAGAAAATGTTGACGGACGGACGCTAGGACGGACGGACGGACGTACGTACATGGCAACGACAAGACCCCACAGCCCTATGGGCTGAGGGGTAAAAAAAGAGTTATTTCCGTGCAAGAAAAAGAGACCCTACCTTGTCACTCAGCCATACATGTATATGTATATACAAGTTGAGAGGTGAAGTAACCTTTCATGTGTTAAATGGATATACACAATCGATCTATAACTGTAGCTGAATAATAAAACAAACACCCAGCTGGACATTTTTTTGATTCACCCTGTACATGTTGAGCAGCATGTGGTAAAGAATTGAGTCCTTTTTGACCGGACTATTTTCATGTGCAAATTAGAGAAATTTTATGGCTGCCCTAATAATGAATTCCCAACAAGTTAGTACTCAACTATTTTGTATATTTCAGAGAACGAGTCACCCACGCTTGAGGAAGACCATGATGTCCGAAGCAGCGCTGCACGATTTCTTCACAAACGTTTTGGTCAGAGCCGTAAAATATCCGAGAAGGACAAAAGGGCCATTGAAAAATGGCTAATAGAATATGTACAAGGTGAGAGAAACTTCTGGAAAAGCGCGCTGCAAAGCCAGGCACGTGCAAATGCCAGGTCAACACAACGAGGTATGGTGGATATCTCGTCTCGCATCGAGGTTATCAACCTCAAGGTGGAGACATGTCTGGTCGAGGTGTCGGACGAAGGAAGTACGAAAGGGGTGTCGTACACCGGGCGGAAACATCTGACCCCTGAGGAGGCGGTACTCTACCTTGATAATAACATTAACATCGTCCGAGAAAAGCTGAGGGAACTACAGCTTGACGTCGAGCAATGTCAGAAAATCGTGAGAATCGATAAGCGTGGTGGCTCTGAGTCCCAGAAAATCTCCCTCAATCAACGTTTGCTAAAAATGAAGGCTGCCTATGAAGATGAGATAGACGAACTCCGAGAAGAACTCAGAAGTTCCACAGATAAATTGAGTTTTCAGATCGAAGAACTTATAAAACAGAACCGAGTTCTAATGGACACTAAAGATGAACAGAGCATGAAACAAGAGCTCCTCTCAAGGGAGGTAAATATGCTCAAGTTTCGCAACGCTGAACTCACAGAAAAATGCGCTCGTCTTGATAAGGAACAAATACAACACCTCGAGAAAGAGAAAACAATTGCTAATCTGAAAGTCTTGTTGAGCAGCCTGCAAAAAACTGCCGAGGACAAAAGCTCAAGCACTGGTTGGCAGGTTTTACGCGGCAACAGGTCTAATCTGACCAATCAAAGAGCTCGAAGACGTATACTCACAAAAGTGAACAAGACATACATTACAGACTCCTCCCCCAAACCTGCCAGTAAAACGTCAAAAAAACAATAGCACATCGGATAAACATAGGGCTCCCATATTATAGCTACCCCCAAGTCGCATATTTAACATGGAAGATATGAAAAAAGATAATGAATCAGTGTCAGAAATTAGACTTTATAAATATTATAATCTGAATTAAACTGAAATTGATATTTAGTCATTTTCACAACATAAACAACTGTTCCGAGAACCAGAATAGCTAGGATGAACAGAATATTGTGGGGCACAGATGGGGATTCAGGACTCGTCCATGGGGATTATGGCTGCTTTGTATGAGTATATATATTATGCTGTAGGCATTTACATGTAGAATATATACTAGCATACATGCTGCGTTGAGGGATGCTTATATGCAATCTAGCCAAAGAACTCACTAGCTGCAAAAGTGACCTCTGGCCTACTGAATGTCTGGGAGCGGAAATAGGATCACGTTCCTACATGCGCACAATTAATTTTCAGCTGAATCAATGTCACGTTCGGCTATTTCCATATTGGCAGAACTTCTGAGTTCTGGGGCTAGATTGCTATTATACAACTAAACATAGAAATACTTTTGTATAGATTGAATGTATTATGTTCTTATGGTTAAAATTGACTTTATTTCACAATAAAATGCAACCGAATTGGTCGATTATCAAAGACACTATTTTGTAGCCAGTTCAGTATGTGATCGCCATATGCTCTCCACGATTCAAGGCTTTTGGTAAATTCTATGTAACTTGACACCTATATGTCGTTGATCTAATATTAACCACAGTACATGCAAAGCGACTGTTCCAGAATATAAAGGGGAGAGGGAAGAGGCCTGCCATAGAATTTTTGTGCATCTTCTTACAACAAGGATCATTGGGATCTCCAGCATATGTTGTAAAGGGTGAGTCAAAAAAAAAAATCGACCATAGAGGTCCATGTCCCCCGCTAGCAGCACCAGTTATGGTGGATTACATCCACCATAACTGGCGCTGCTGCTGCGGGGGCCATGGACCTCTATGGTCGATTTTTTGGGGTCGATGATATCTCATATCATTGATAAGAGTATGATTTGAAAATGGAGATATCGCTGATGAGCTTAACATAATCTAATACAGCAGATGGCACCCATATTGGATTATGCACATCCATAAAACATAATACATGACTGTTCTCTCACTAAGGTGAAGGGACTCCCCAAGTTTGAAGTAGATCAGTTGAATCGTACTCCAGCTATTGTCCGGACAAGATCAAACTGCTTAAAATCCAATGAAATCCAGTATGGCCGATGGTGGCGATATTGGATTAAGCACGTCCTTGAAAAACAATCCTAATCCTCCTCTTAACAATGTCAAGGCACTCCCCAGGTATGAAGTAGATCAGTTGAATCGTTCTCCAGTTATTGTCCAGACAAGATTCAACTGCTTACAATCCAATATGGCTGACGGCGGCCATATTAGATTACGCACATTGCTGGAAAACAATCCCAACCGTCCTCTCACCAATGTCAAGGGACACCCCAAATTTGAAGTAGATCGATTAAATCGTTCACGAGTTATTGTCCGGACAAGAAAATCTAAGATCCAACTGCTTATAATCCAATATGGCTGACGGTGGCCATATTGGATTATGCACATCGCTGAAAAGAAATCCAAACCGTCCTCTCACCGATGTCAAGGCACTCCCCAAGTTTGAAGTAGATCAGTTGAATCGTACTCCAGTTATTGTCCGGACAAGATCAAACTGCTTAAAATCCAATGAAATCCAGTATGGCTGATGGTGGCCATATTGGATCAAGCACGTCCTTGAAAAACAATCCTAATCCTCCTCTCAACAATGTCAAGGCACTCCCCACATATGAAGTAGATCGGTTGAATCGTTCTCGAGTTGTTGTCCGGACAAGATCCAACTGCTTATAATCCAATATGGCTGACGGCGGCCATATTAGATTACGCACATTGCTGAAAAACAATCACAACCGTCCTCTCACCAATGTCAAGGCACACACAAAGTTTGAAGTTGATCGGTTAAATCGTTCATGAGTTATTGTCCGGACAAGAAAATCTAAGTTCCAATTGCTTATAATCCAATATGGCTGATGGCGGCGGTGGCCATATTGGATCAAGCACGTCCTTGAAAAACAATCCTAATCCTCCTCTCAACAATGTCAAGGCACTCCCCACATATGAAGTAGATCGGTTGAATCGTTCTCGAGTTGTTGTCCGGACAAGATCCAACTGCTTATAATCCAATATGGCTGACGGCGGCCATATTAGATTACGCACATTGCTGAAAAACAATCACAACCGTCCTCTCACCAATGTCAAGGCACACACAAAGTTGAAGTTGATCGGTTAAATCGCTCATGAGTTATTGTCCGGACAAGAAAATCTAAGTTCCAATTGCTTATAATCCAATATGGCTGATGGCGGCCATATTAGATTACGCACATTGCTGAAAAACAATCCCAACCGTCCTCTCACCAATGTCAAGGCATACCCCAAGTTTGAAGTTGATCGGTTAAATCGTCCACGAGTTATTGTCAGGACAAGAAAATCTAAGATCGAACTGCTTATAATCCAAAATGGCTGACGGCGGCCATATTTGATTACGCACATTGCTGAAAAACAATCCCAACCGTCCTCTCACCAATGTCAAGGCACACCCCAAGTTTGAAGTTGATCGGTTAAATCGTTCACGAGTTATTGTCCGGACAAGAAAATCTAAGATCGTACTGCTTATAATCCAAAATGGCTGACGGCGGCCATATTGGATTACGCACATTGCTGAAAAACAATCCCAACCGTCCTCTCGCCAATGTCAAGGCACACCCCAAGTTTGAAGTTGATCGGTTAAATCGTTCACGAGTTATTGTCCGGACAAGAAAATCTTACGGAATTACGGACACCGGTGTTTCTAATATCCCCCCCTACTAAGTAGCGGGGGACAAAAATGTCCACCTGTGGTTTTGTTATTTTGTTCATGTGAAGATATAATGTATTGTGTATACATGTATGAATAGGTAGATACTTCATGTAGGAAGCTATTGTCTGAGTGCAGCTGAAAAGGCACAAGTCTAGACACATTGTTGTCTCCAGACTTGGCTATTGTATGCATTGTCTCGTGATTCTTACATGGAGTATGAACCTATGAATATGACACAACAAAGGGTACTCCCTCTCTGTGCTATATCCACCCATTGTATGTTTTATTTATGGACAAAAATATACAGATAATGTGTATATACCAATGACGCTCAGTGCATTCTCTACATGAGGTGGAAATGCATGAAAGCGGACACAGGAATGAGACACTTCACATGTTTAGCTGTTTCCAGGTATCTCTGTTGCACTTTAAGACTTTCTGTCTGAGACTTGTTACTTGGCATTGGAAAAATGTGCAACAGAAATATCTGGACATAGATAAACAGTGAAGAGTCTCATTCCTGTTTCTTCATCAGAACTGCTGTGTTCATTCATTTCTGCGTTATGGGGAGAATACACTTTCCTTTCGTGAGCGTCATTGGTTTATACACAATATATGTATATTTTCTTTCATGAATAAAACATACCACGGTTGAATATAGTGGAGATGAAGTATGCTTCCATGAGTTATATACACATACACAATAAAATTGTAACTTCATATGAATAAATAAACATGAAGCTGCGCTATCGAAACCCCTCGGCTCTGAACCCCAGCTATTATAATGTAAGGGTGTCTCTACCAATTGATTTGTTTCTGGAATAAATTGAAAGAGCTGTATCGATGTCTCACCAAAACAACAGTACACATGGCTAGATAAATACAGTACATGTATACTAAATGGCACATGTACGTCATTTTCAAAACAGATTTGCAAGCATTCTTTGCATTGTCTAAGAGAATAAATCAATAAATCAGTCATCCAATCAATAAATAAATGTGATAGTATACTAACATGATATAGAAATAATATGCAAACTTAACATAGGAATTAGTGGATTTTATTAGACAAGGGGCATAACTGCAAAATACTTTCTGATACGACTCATTTTCGATAGGCATCTAGTGTCATTTTCAAAACAGATTTGCAGGCATTCTTCGCATTGTGTAAGAGAATAAATCAATAAATCAGTCATCCAATCAATAAATAAATGTGATAGTATACAAACATGATATAGAAATTATATGCAAACTTAACATAGGAATTAGTGGATTTTATTAGACAAGGGGCATAACTCTGCAAAATACTTTCTGACACGACTCATTTTCGATAGGCATCTAGTTCAGGTCAAGAGAAACAACTGTATCACGTTAGGATGTTGTATATGGAACGGTTCTGAAATTATCACAATAACAAATCATAAATGGATTTTTATTTGTAAAAAGGGGCATAACTCTGCAAAATATTGTCCGAGATGACTCATTTTCGATAGGCTTCTGATTTGCGTGAAGATAAATAGATGTAACAAGTTTGGTTGCCATGCATGAAACGGTTCTGTAGATATCGCGGTAACGGACGGACGGACGTACGGACAGCCGTACATGATGACGACAATACCCCTAGGCCAAAGTTGGCTGAGGGGTAACAAAACCACAGGTGGACATTTTTTTTGACTCACCCAAGCTGAGCTCTGGAATACCCCTCATGAGTTCATTACACAAACAATAACATAGATATAACCAGAGGGTTCATACACATAGCAGGAAAAATCCAGGAGTTTTCCAGGACTTTCCAGGTCAATAATTTTAATTTTCCAGGAGTCTTTAGTACAATAACTCGCAACACAGATGAGCAAATTAATGAAGTTCAGGAAATTTTTTTGGTGCAGGAACGTATGGCATCAGATCACTGGTTCTCCCAGAAGTTCAACTTTATTTTTAAGCTTTACCAGGTCTTTCCAGTTAGCAATTAAATTCCAGGAGTTATAACGACTTTCCAGGAGGCATATGAACCGACTGATAAAATCACTCCAAGAGGTGGATAGAAGGTTCCAGAGGGTTAGCCAGACAGCCATCCATTGGACAGCCTATCTCAGATTTCTTTCAATACAAGGCCGGGCGCATAATGGTATGGGACCTGATCAATGTACTGACGTGAAGTGACTAACAAATGAGAATGTGTCACAAAATTCCCTGACACAAGCTTATTTCGATATACAGACTTATTGTTCAAAACATGGAAGTGTAGTTTGCAGTCAGCATGTACATTTCGTCTTGTTCTGTACTTAATATGCTTGATTTGAGGTCATTTCAGGGATAATTCTGGGTTCCCAGACCCCTGCCTAATGGACACCCTCCCTCTTATTTCTGGTTAAATGGCCGGATCCCTTGTACAAGTGTATTCGTTGCAGACTGTTAAGTTTAGTTTCAGGTGTTTCAGGCATACTGATGGAATGAGAATATTATTGTGTATGCAGGATATACAATGTCAACTTGATGGATGTTTTCAGTCATGGACAGTATTCACTTGGAATGAAATTACAGAAGTACTTACCGTTCTTGTCCAACCTTCCCTGTGAGCCAATCACCAGGTGGTACTGCTTAGCCACGCTACCAAACTTCTGTTCAAGGGCAGATAACTGTGACAGGTACTTTTCAGAGGCCGACATCTGGAGCTGTAGTTTGGAATTCTGTTCATGGAGCTGTTTCTCTAAACAGTACTTCTGCAGCTAAAATTATATATAAGGCCAAACAAAATTAAAAAGTTGGTTAAGAGGCAATTTTTTTTCAAAATGAGACAGGGTATGTGGCAATTAATTTTTACTTCTTCATTTTTTTCGGTAACTTAATTTGCTGCTCTCAAAATCTTGTGGAAGCTTGAAACCGTCTTCTGGGTGAACTGACACCTACACTAGTGGTAGTGTAGTGCTACACTAATATACCCTTCATTTTATGCACTTTGACGCATTTTCAGAGACAATATTTGGTTGAAAATTTTCATAATTTCTGCCTTTCTCTTTCAAAAAGGAAACTTCTTCAAATATTGGTGTTTAGATCAAGTTCTAACTTCTAATCCAGAAGTTCTAACTTCAAACACCTCTGCAAAAAAAGGTCACTTCATCGATGCATAAGTTGCTGCATCAATGCCAAGTTGAATTGTTTGAAGTGTGACTGTGGGTACCAAACGCCGCAATTTCCGGCGTTAATTCACATTTTTATCAAAAAAGAGAGGCGAATATCAAATGCAACAGATTAAGACTGTACTTGAGAAATCAGATAGAACAAACATTGGGAAGAAGTTGGCACTTTCCATGAAACTGCAAGTTAGAACTAGTCATGATAAATTTGAACCTGTGAAGGAAGAAAGAAAGGTAACTCCACCCAGAAAATTTTGAGATTTCAGATGCTTCTCTACTAAATTTTCAACCCATTTCAGGGCACTTCAGTCACAATTATTAAAGGGGAGGCCAAAGTGGTCCTCCCCCCCTCTCTTCATATTGGGTGACCAAGCCCCTGCTGGGGTGCACCCCCAGCTGTACAAGGGGGATTAACTCTGTTCTAAATTAACAGGGTTATACCCAAAGTTTGGTACTAATACATTCCGTATAAATCAATCACTGAAATGATCGCATGATTTTCACTCGGGATATGGTAAACCAAGATTTCAGTATTGCATTGTAAAAATTAATGAATCACCTTTGTCAAAGGAGAATACATTGTACCAGTTGTAATTTCAAATTACAAAAATTGACACCAGAAAACCGACAACTTAAGTTCTTCGGATATGTAGATATTGCTCTAATGTAGAATAGAATAAATTTGCTGATTACAAGCGTATACAACAATAACCGCAATACATCTAGGGAAGGCCGATTTTATCCCTTTGTGCAAGCGATTTGCATTGACAAAAAATGTAGATTATCAAAATCTGAAGATTAAATATCGATTATACTGTACAATAATAAACTAAATTGAATTTGAAGAGATACAGATGGTAAACGATCCCGCAAAAAGCATTTCTTCTCAGTACGCCGTGGAGAATTTTGGTCAACACAACAAGCTCCCGCAAATTTATTACACTCAAACAGGACTCCCACTTATTAACATCGCCAGACGAAATTTTGAGATATAATAATAAGAAAACGTGAAATCACTCCACAAAATATTTTCTTCGGAGTGACTAAATTTCAGGTTAAGCGGTGTCGAGATTTACACTGCGCGCGATGTATTTATGGTCATTCCTTTCCGTTTTGGTTCGGTCACAATTCATTCAAATGCGATGACAATCATTCAAACTTTGTTGAAATAAAATACCTCCTCTCCCGCTTTTCCCACAAATAAAAAATAAATTTAATACGTTGCTGGAAAGTTGGGTTTTTTTCAGCGTCAAACAAAATGTCTCTCGTCGTAATTCTACAGAGTTCTCTCCCATGCGTACCGGGCAACGGTTGACACCCCCTAACAACTGCACCTTCACTCCAAGGGCAAGGTCAAATCGCGCATTTCATTTCAACATCAAAATACATCATTAAAAATCCACGAGTATTTATTATAAGTTCACAGCAATAACCATCGACAATTGATTATATCACAGGGGGTCGATGTCCTGACAAGAACATAAAATAGAACCGTGCATCGGAAAACAATGACTGGCACCGTGACCCAGCGGATCGGGTCCGGCGAATCCCGTCTCATATGAATGTCGCGATACACGATAACAAACTACGTTGAACTCTGAATGCCAAAACAATGATTATATAATAACAAAACAAATCATATTCTTGTACTTTTATTTTATTTCAAACATTTGTTAAAATTGACGAACTAAATGTCGCAAAATGACCCTCAGAAAGCCCGCAGGCGATAACAATCACCTGCAGGCGATTTTATCGTCTGCGGGCCGTTTCCTGCTTGAGCATTAGATCATCCCCCGCGGGCGGTACTGATCGCCCGCGGATCGCCTGAGGATGGCCTGCAGGCGACCCGCGGATGACCTGCAGGCTTTTGGGTAATTGGAAAGTGGGTGTACTGTACATTGTATGTTCCAAACTTGGTAGTTTTTCTGGTGTTTAATCAAATTACTTTTACCGAATGCGGTCATAGTGGTGGTCTTTCAGGTGACCAGTCCTGTTGTTTGATTCAGCATAGAGAGATTTAAATGTTTTCATATCTGCAGAGCGAAGCGAGGCGAAAAAAATAATCTGAAATGCATTTCCTCATTGTCAGTTTGACTCATTACAGAGCATGGATGAAAGTTTTCATGAGAAAAGGTCAAAATATAGGAAATATAGGAGGTTTTGAGTAAAATATAGGAAAATATAGGAATGACTCAAAAACATAGGAAATATAGGAGGCACTTGAAGGCCTGCTAACGTCACAGGACCTACGAAGCAGGGTAGGCATTAGGACTCCGACGCGAACTGAACTCTTGGAATTATCCCCACCCCCCAGTTGAAATCCTGCCTATATTAAGATGGGCACTGCCCAAGTCAGAATTTTCATCAAAAGTAGGTCAGCTCAGAACTTGATGGTAACAGTCCCCTAATGCACCATCATGCTAAAACTCAAGGTTCTTATGTCAACGGTTCTCCTTATTTTGCCGACGAAAGGATTCGGATGGACTGACTGACTCATTACTGGACAATTTTCAAATCAGAGCCAACTTCATAGGAATAACAAACTTCAAGAGTTAAAAAAAACCGTAGGCTATACTCATCTGAACAGCCAGAAACGTTTCGATCAAACCATGATCAGGTGATTTAGAATCGGCCATACACGATTAACTCCCGAACATTTACTAAAAGAAGAGCCAGTCCCAAAGTGTATTCCATGCCATGAAGATCTCAGGGTGAAACATATTCTTATCGAATGCATAGATTTTAAGATTGCAAGAGATGCTTTTTATCGAGCGACTACTTTGGAAGATCTTTTTAGTCGGGTGAGAAAGGATTGCATCTTGGATTATTTGAGAGAAATCGGTTTGTTACATAAGTTTTAATGTGTGTATGTTTTAATGTGTTGGATTACTGAGTTATTGGCTTGAGTACTTAGAATTTTGTTTGATCGTCGCTGTATAGCTGAAATATTGCTGAACGTGACATTAAACCTCAATTCTCTCTCTCCAACCAAACTGTTAACATTATAAACTGTTAACATTAACTGTGTAAACATTTTAATCTCACTTCCCTTGAAACGCGGAGAACTCAATTAGATCTTATGTTTTTACATGGTATTTTAAACTCTAGGTACGATTCCTCTTACTTGTTAGCACAGATTCCGTTTTATGCACCCAATAGGCAGTTACGCAGACAACAGCTTTTCTATTGTCCGTACTCCAGACTTGATCTCAGAAAGAACTCTTTTATCCCGCGTGTTTTACAGAAATATAACAGTATTAATAGCGCTGATATCGAATTATTTAGTTCAAAACATGTTTTTAAAAGATCGATTTTACGTCCGCTGTCGCTGTAATATATTTATAAATGCAATACTGTCGTAATATGTGCCATATCATGTAATTTAATTTTATAAATGCAAGACGGTCGCAATAGATGTACTTCCTTTAATTGAAGTAACCTAATTTATATTACCTGTTCATCTTAAGTAAAACCATATATATTCTTTTTTATATGTTTGCAATTTACCAATGTTCACCTGTTATAATGTTTGCAATGCACTGTATATAGTATTTTCGTGACCTGTAAATGGAGTCAATCCGTTGGTCATTTTGAGAAATAAATAAATAAATAAATAAATAAATATATATTGGTGTCCTCACTACCAGGGAAGGGAGATAACCAAGAAATGACATAGACACAAGTCCTCTCGACTGCAGCATGCCAATGGATATTTGGATGACCTGTTGTGCTGTGGGATCATAACAAATACTTCACAAAAACATGGAGACTGCCAATATCGTCTCGTCATGTTTGTGTTGCGAAAATAATCCCACGATTAAGAAGTACTTAGGCATTATTTGAAGTACCTGATGGAGACCTGTTCCAACCTCATAGCCAGCACAACAGATCCGTCACAATCAGTTATTGAACAATGAGTATGCAATGACTGCAATTGTATCTTATCGCAATTTTAAACAGTGAAGAAATCAAACAAGTAATACTATTCTGAAACCATATTACATTTCAATCCTCTGTCACACAACTATGATATTCTGGGCCAACTAACTGCATACCTGTAAATTTCGGACTTCATCCCTCAAAGCTTTAGTTTCCTTCTCAATATTTTCTCCACATACCTGTTGACGACTCTGAAACAAAAAGTAGGTACACCATGACTGGGATATCCCAAAGGCATAGAGCTGAAATTAACAAGCGTTCTGAGAACCCCAACATCTCGCCGAAGCTGCAGCAGTATTGAAAGCAAACATGTAGAGCAAATAATAACGTCTGGAATAGGTGATAGTACAGACAATAATGTCTGGAATAGATTATCTGGTACAGACAATAACATCAGTCCCATGTGGGATTACTGCCATATAGGTTAATCTCATGTAGGATGGATAGGTCAGTGCCGTGGGATTACTGCTGCATAGAGCAGTCCAGTGTGAGATTACTGCTGGATAGGTCAGTCCCATGTGAGATTACTGCTGGATAGGCCAGTCCTGTATAAGATTACTGCTGGATGGACCAGTCCTGTGTGTTATTACTGATGGATAGATCAGTCCCCTGTGGGATTACTGCTGGATAGTCCAGTCCCAAGTGGGATTGCTGCTGGATAGGCTGGTCCTGTCTGGGATTACTGCTGGATAGGTGAGTCTCGTATGGGATTACTGCTGGATAGGTCAGTCCTGTGTGGGATTACTGCTGCATAGGCAGTCCAGTGTGGGATTACTGCTGCATACGGCAATCCTGTGTGGGATTACGGCTGGGGAGGCCAGTTCTGTGTGGGATTACTGCTGGATAGGCTAACCCTGTGTGGGATTACAGCGGGATAGGTCAGTCCCATGTAGGATTATGGCTGGATAGGTCAGTGCCATGAGGGATTACTGCTGCATATTGCAGTCCCGTGTGGCATTACTGCTGGATAGGCCAATCTCATTGGGATTACTGCTGGATAGGTCAGTCCCATGTGGGATAGGTCTGACCTCCATGTAGGAAAACATGAAACATGTCCACCAAGTTTTATAATCATCCCACAAAAGGTTCAGCAAACTTTCCATGTACAGATCTACATGCAAATTTTGCCCAACAAAAACCTTATCAATGGAAACGTACAAAGTCTAAACTGCGATAATTAGGACAAAAATTCATATTTAATGTCATATTTTTTAAATAGCACATGCACATCCTCGAATCACATTGAACTTGGGTAGCAAGTGTCAAACTCATCATATGAAAGCTGACAGCTTCAGCAAACTTTCCATGTACAGGTGTACATGTATTATACATGTACATTATCATTGGCAGATTACTTAGACAAAACCCTCAAAATTCGAACAAAAATTAATATTTCATCTCCTAAATAGAACAGGTACATCCTCTAATCATAAGAAACATGTGTACCAAGTTTCATAATCATTCAAGGACAGCTGACAACTGCAGCAAACTTTCTAAGTACAGATGTACATGTACACTTCAGCTAAACGCAAAACTCTATCATTTGCCATAATTTGGAGAAAAATTTATATTTCATCTAAAAAATAGCACAGGTACCGGATGTGTACCAAGTTTCGTAATCATCCAATGAGATCTGACAACTGCAGCAAACTTCCTATGCTGCTAAACAGAAAACTCTATCAATTGCCATAGTTTGGACAAAAATTAATATTCCATCTCAAAAATAGCACAGGTACATGTACATCCTCTAATCATAAGAAACATGTGCACCATAATAATCCAATGACAGCTGACAACTGCAGCAAACTTTCTAAGTACAGATGTACACTTCAGCTAAATGCAAACCTCTATCATAGGGATTTTAACATTGGAGAACCCCAGGGGTAGTACCCTCAGGTGGAATACCCACCCCCCCATATTTTCTTTCTTCATCTTTTCAATTTCTTTTTTTGCTAATTTTCTAGATTTTTTTTTGAATTTGCTAAACCAAAAACCTTATCATTTCCAGCCCGGGGACACCGACACCAACGACGACATCCTCTTTCCCCCCTCACAATATTCCCATTACTTGAGGGCGCTTGAGATAATAATACCAGGAATATGAATGGCAGAAAATCAAAATCTCACCAAACAGAAGGGGGGGAGGGAGGTGAAGGACTGGGGATGTGGGGTGTAGAGGCGTGGAGATCAGGGGCCCTCCCGAGCATTTTCAGTGACGTGAACCATTAGGCTACCTCTGATGCCATTTAATACCTTTTTCAGAGCCTTCATGAACAAAAAATCGACCATAGAGGTCCACGTCCCCCGCAGCAGCAGCAGCACCATTAACTGATGCTGCTGGGGACGTGGACCTCTATGTTCAATATTTTTGGTCGATGATATCCCATAAGATTGATTAAGAGTATAATTTTGAAAATGGAGACCTATCTGATGAGCCATACATCCCACAAGTCAATCAATTGTCCGGACAAGATCCAAGTACTGGAAATCCAAGACAGCTGGCAGTCATATTAGATTACACAGGTTCTCAACGAGTCAAGACAATCGTTCTCGAGTTATGGTCTAGACAAGATCCAAATGCTGAAATCCAAGATGGATGGCGGCCACCTTGGATTACACAGTTAACTAGAAAGCAACCCCACCCACCCTCTCACCGATGTCAAGGCACTCTCCAAGTTTGAAGTCGAGCAGTTCAATAGTTCTCGAGTTATTGATTGGTCAAGAAATATGTAACGATCCAACTGCTGACAATGCAAGATATCCGATGGCAGCCATCTTGGATTACACAAGTAAATGAAAACAATCTCAACCGTCCTCTCACAGATATCAAGACACTCTAAGTTTGAAGTCGATCGATCCAATCGTTCTTGAGTTAAGTCCAGACAAGATCAAACTGCTGGAATCCAAGATGGCTGATTGCACAGGTAACTGAAAAGCTATCCCAAACAATCATCGATGTCAAGACACTCTCAAAATGTGAAGTTGATTGGTTCAATAGTACTACGGTTTTTAGTCGGAGAGGAAATGTATGAAGTTCCGATAATGCAAGATGGCCGATGGTGGCCATCTTGGATTATACAGGTAACTGAAAAGCAATGCCAATTGTTCTCTAACCGATGTCAATGCATTCTCCAAGTTTGAAGTCGAGCAGTTCAATAGTTCTCGAGTTATTGATTGGTCAAGAAATATGTAACGATCCAACTGCTGACAATGCAAGATATCCGATAGCAGCCATCTTGGATTACACAAGTAAATGAAAACAATCTCAACCGTCCTCTCACAGATATCAAGACACTCTAAGTTTGAAGTCGATCGATCCAATCGTTCTTGAGTTAAGTCCAGACAAGATCAAACTGCTGGAATCCAAGATGGCTGATTGCACAGGTAACTGAAAAGCTATCCCAAACAATCATCGATGTCAAGACACTCTCAAAATGTGAAGTTGATTGGTTCAATAGTACTACGGTTTTTAGTCGGAGAGGAAATGTATGAAGTTCCGATAATGCAAGATGGCCGATGGTGGCCATCTTGGATGATACAGGTAACTGAAAAGCAATGCCAATTGTTCTCTAACCGATGTCAATGCACTCTCCAAGTCTGAAGTCGATCGGTTTAATAGTTCTCAAGTTATTGGTCAGACAAGAAATGTGTCAAGATCCAACTGCTGACAACCCAAGATGGCTGCTGATTACAGCCATCTTGGATTACACAGGTAACTGAAAAGCAATCTCAACCGTCCTCCCACCGACGTCCAGACACTCTCCAAGTTTGAAGTCAAAAAGCTGAATAGTTCTTGAGTTATTGGTCAGACAAGAAATGTGTAAGATCCAACTGGTGAAATCCAAAATGACTGATGGCGGCCATCTTGGATTATGCAGGTAACTGAAAGGCAATCCCAACCGTCCTCTCACCAATGTAAAGAAACTCTCGAAGTTTAAACAGGGACTAATCCAGGCATTTTGGGGACACCGGTCGACTACCGCGAAAGTCGGAGACAGCAAAACCGGAAGTAAACATGTTGCGCAAAACTGATGCGCAGTGGGCTTAAAAAAAGGCGAAAATGGCCACCTGCATGGACTTAGTAAAGAAGCATGATGTGAGTTATTTGATTTAGCCTTTCCACCTGCTGTACTCAAGAAATAATCAGTTACTTTTTCGATAAATAATGAAAATGACCATTGAAGTGATTTTCAGTGGCTTTGGTTGAGATTTTAGCCGACATTCAAATTTGTTTGACAGTATTTGGGCGCGTGAGTTTGGGTGCAGATACCGGTACACCGGTATCAAAACATGTCCGGATTACACCCTGTCATGCCTGTTGAAGTCGATCGGTTCAATAGTTCTAGAGTTACTGATCGGACAAGAAATGTGTAACAGAGTAATGGAATGACGGAATAACGGACACCCAGTGTTTCTAAGTCCCCCCCCCCTTTAGCTATCAAAGAGGTGAGAGGCTCAGTCAGACAACCGAGGACCGGACCCGTGCAAATGGGTGGTGATATTACAATGAAGCCTAACAGGCAATACTGGAAACCAAGCTGCTGTGAAAATCTGTCTACATTTCATCGCTTTGAAATCAATAGCCACATATTGTCAATACCAGTCTCGTGAAAACAACAGTGCTTCCAATGTCTGTAAAAGGGGAGACAAATGATTACCAGACCCACCTTTTCTTCTTGCATCTGTCGAACCTTCTCTTCATACTGTCGGTGGACATTGCGGATTTGCTCTTCATGTAGTTGTTGTTGACTGGTTCTCTTGGACACTTCGCTGTCCTGTACCCCAGGTTACCAATAATGATACAAAATGGTGCCATTAAAATCATTACATGTACATTTGTATTTGTCATCATGGAGGTTTTAGCTCCAGGGGTGTGACTGCGGAAAGAACAAAATCGCAGATTTTTTATTCTCGTAACGTGTTAAGACATGACAGATGGCATACACTTCCAATTCTTCTATTTAACACGTTCACCATACCCCAGAAAACTACTTTATAGTAGAGGGAAAACAAAACCTGAAATTCTTTCTCCATACAGAAAACTCCTGCCAAATTTTGTCAACCTACGACTCACTTTCCGTGATGTCACTATTACGCGCACACACGTACACCTGCAATGGCCACTCTATAGGAGGTAAGACGACTCAATATACTGGCGAAAAAAGACTAATAAATACTTATCTATCCAGTTACAAACAGAAAAGACAAATATAAATCGATCTCTGAAATCATAAATTCCCTGAAAATATGCAGAACATTTCTTCATGAGGAATTCTGCATATTCGCTGAGGTTTAACCCCCCTGTACTAGCTGTCATTAGAGGTTTCGTTATCTCTCAGACACAAAAAAGTTTAACAGGCTTATATCGAAGTACTGCTTTCAAACAGAGCATATCCAAAGCATCAACAATTTTGACCATGTAGTTTTTTGTATAAATCATTTTCGTATGATTGATAGAAAATTAGAATCTAAGAAACAGCATGGATTTCAATGGCATTTCAGGGTTCAGTCAAAATGTGCAGTCAACAGGCTATCTCAGAAAAGAATGAACATGGTGAACAGTAAATACGTTTACCTCATGTATTACTCCAATCTTAATAAATTAATATCCTATCAATGCTCCACAATTGTACATGTCGCTATATAGGATCTTACGTTTTTCAATTGAAATTGGTGTTCTGACCGCCCATACCATGGATATTTAATAGCACTATGACATCATGGTCGCATCTGGACTAACCATTTTCAGTCGTGGAGGGGAGATAGGTTCACTGTGTCCATTTACCCCAATGTTTACACCAAAGATCAGTCCATATATCTACCCCGTATTATGGTGCCACAATGTCGGGGCCATGGCAACATGAAAAGACACCCCGCCAGTAAACCCGCTAAGTCGGCTGAGCCAACCAAAAATTCTTTGTCATCAATGTTTCCTTCAAAGCACTATGAAGCGTTCTCAGGATTGGTTAACACGCGAGTGACTGCAAGCCTGTTAGATCCTACAAGTGACATATCCAAATGGGGAGCAGATAGAATTTAATTTTAATTAGATTGGTATTACTCCAAACAGGGTTGTCAACATTTCTGAACCCTTTGACAGACAATTTTAATCGCAATTCCTGTTTGGATGACAATTTCTTGAAATAGCAAACATACTAGTGCTGGATGGAGTTTGGCAACAAATCACCGGCCGTATGCAAGTGCTCTGGAGCCAAGGTCTGAGGGTGCGATTCCAAGTCCTCTCACAGGACTGACCCAGCCAGCACTTGTCCGGCCTTGCATTTTGACAGGGATGATCACCACAGGCCCTGTGAAAGATCCCAGCCCATGAGTGCTTACCACATGTATCAAGTGGTCTACTTATTAATCTGGTAAAAATAAGTAATGATAATGTAGTTCTGTTGAAACCAACCCCATTGTACATGTGAGCAAATCAGCCCTGTTAATAGCCAATACAAGGCCTATTAAACCGGCACGATTTGTAGAATACCAGGCCCGTAGACAGAAATTTGGTAGGGGGGCTAGCGCATCGGACAACATGTGGCTGTCGCCATCGGGACCCCTCGGGGCGGGCCCAGAGCAATTGTGGAAATAATGTTTCTGACCCCAACAACTCACATATTTGGGGTGGGCATAATTTTACCTGTATGATATAGATCATAGACAGACAAAACAATATAGCAATAGAGCAGTGATTACCTATAGTAGATGTAGTCGAATGATTACTGTCTATTCACAGCAATCCACACAGGTTTGTGTGAACTCCTGAAAAACACATCCCATGGCACCGACTTTCAATAGGCTTCTGGTACTGGCTGTATTAAACAACTGTATTAAGTTTCATTGTTGTGAGTGAAGGACTTTTTGAGATAATGTGTTTACAAGGATATGGACCAACAGACATGTATAAAGGGGCAGAACTCCTGAAAAACACATCCGATTACACCGACTTTCAATAGGCTTCTGGTACTGGCTGTATTAAACAACTGTATGAAGTTTCATTGTTGTGAGTGAAGGACTTTTTGAGATAATGTGTTTACAAGGATAAAACAGACAGACATGTATAAAGGGGCATAACTCCTGAAAAACACATCCAATGGCACCGACTTTCAATAGGCTTCTGGTACTGGTTGTATTAAACAACTGTATGAAGTTTCATTGTTGTGAGTGAAGGACTTTTTGAGATAATGTGTTTACAAGGATATGGACCAACGGACATGTATAAAGGGGCATAACTCCTGAAAAACACATTCGATTACACCGACTTTGAATAGGCTTCTGGTACTAGCTGCATTAAACAACTGTATGAAGTTTCATTGTTGTGAGTGAAGGACTTTTTGAGATAATGTGTTTACAAGGATAAAAACAGCCAGACATGTATAAAGGGGCATAACTCCTGAAAAACACATCCAATGGCACCGACTTTCAATAGGCTTCTGGTACTGGCTGTATTAAACAACTGTATGAAGTTTCATTGTTGTAAGTGAAGGACTTTTTGAGATAATGTGTTACAATGATATGATGGACAGACGGACAGACGGACGCCTGGACGGACGGACGGACGGATAGACGACGGAGGCAATGACAATACCGCTCGGGCAGAATCTGCCCGAGGGGTAAAAAAGCACTTCAAAGGCGGATCGTAGGAGGAGATGGTAGAATATCACAGCCCAACAGGCGAGGCTCCAGGGACCGCCCAGGCCCCGGAAGCTTCAGTGTCCTAGATCACCGGAGAAGCGTTCTAAGCATTTTCCGGGAATAAATATGGACATGAAATATTCGGATTATGCTTCTATTTTCAGGGTTTTTTTTTTAAACCTTGCATTGATATTGAAAAAAACACACCTTATGCCTAGTAATTCCATTTGACTTTGTAGTTATATTCAATATAACACAAGACACGCTCATAAAAACCTGTGATTTTCAGAGCTGCATGTCAACTATAGGAGAGACTTACCGGTAGTTGTCATAATGAAATATCATAAAATGGCAGAATAGAAATCATGTCCAAAAAACACAAATTTTACTTGAAAATGGTGGCACATGTAGCAATTTACAAGATTGGCTGTAATGAAACCTGTGGAAACATCTTGGCACTGGCCATCACGCAGACTATATTCACACCCAGTGAACTCAGTTTTGTCAGGCACAAAGTGAAGGGAGTTGTTTTTGTATTAACTGCTTTATAAAAGAGCTGGCTATCAGATGTTAAAGTAAAATAGCAATTTCAAATTGATATTCATGCAACACATGTTTGCGAAGGTTACTGTAAGGAAGATTATCCGATGTCAGTCGGGACATTGAAACATTTGTTGTTTTATTTATTTTATTTTATTTTTTGCTCATTTGAAAAGGGTATCTTTGCTCAAAGGAGGGGGGGGGGGGCTGAATACAAGGCCTAATTGTGTCTGTGCTGTACCAAAAAAGTGTCATCCATTATCACTTTTTATTGACATTACCTATGTAGTACATAAGTTTATACTTACACATCTACTCTCCAACTCATGTTTGTCTTTCACAAGAATCCTTATCCTATCTTCATTCTCCATGTCTGTCTCCTGAAGAATAAACACATACAATCTAAGGAAAAACAAGAGTCAAAATTGGCTTCAAAATATGCCCACACAACAGAGTCGTCTGTAGCCATTAACACACATGTGACACATGTATTCCCCCAATCTTCTGACACAAAATATTGCCATCCTATTTTGAGGTTAGTGACATTCGTCTTGACCTCAATTTTAGACATGACATATTTTCCATTCCATTTTGCAACTTTCAATGATTTATTTTATGATTTCCTGATTTTTAGGCCACAGTGCCATTTGACCTCTGATTTCAACCTCAATGTTGGTATGCGACACATCATTACCACCAAATTTGCAAAGTCTGTAGATGTAAAATTATCAAAGATATAGACATAATACTAGATTGGACATGGATGGTTAAATGTTTTTTTTCTTCTGATTTTAGGGCACAGTGATCTTTGACATCTGACCTTGACCACAATTTTGGTATGTGGCACATCGTTTCCACCTAGTTTAGGCCAAAATTAAACAAGAGCCAAGGGGCTTCAATATACGCTCGTATATCTGGTTGTTTAATAGCCTTGATTCCAATTGGTAGCTAGCAATCCAGAGAAAGGTCTACAATTTTGTGCTTCTGAGAATGTAACATATATCACATCTTATATTGAATGATAAACTAAAATGGGCTTAACTCTTGGTAACAAGTTGACCTTGAAGCAAGAGCCGAGAGCTCACATATCCCACACTGAAACCGATGAAGTTCATGGAGGACCCCTCACCCCATTGAATTAGTAAATGTATGGTTTTTATGTCACAACAGTTTAACTAAATGTAGCTGTTTCAAACATGGGAGACAACTCCACAGGACAAATGCCATATACATGTAGGGGAGAGAACTCTGAATATTCCAACCTAACACATATAATCAGCTAAACTTGATTCAGTTTTGGGGGACTGTGACCTTGACCTTTGACAAATTGATCTCAAAATGTATGACTCCTCTTTGCCATGCGGGTAAGGTATACTCAAAGTTTGGTACCAATCATACCTTGAAACTAGAGATATCACATGGACAGCAAGTGTTAATGAATGAATGGACAGAACGCAACATTACACGATCTCGTCTTCGACAGGCATATGAAAATGTGACTTTTAATGATTTCTTGATTTTGGGGTAACAGTGACCTTGACATTTGACCCACATTTTGGTACATGTATGTAACACATCATGTCCCTCTAATGTATCTACTGGCAGGAAAAAGTTATTTTTGATGATTTCCTGATTTTGGGGTCACAGTGACCTTGACATTTGACCTGACCTAAATTTTGGTACACGACACATCGTCTTCCCTCAATGTATCAATGGACTCAAAAAAATCAGATTTTTATCAATTTCATGATTTTGGGGGTCACAGCGACCTTGATGTTCGGCCTTGACCTACATTTTGGTACGTGACACATGTCCCCGTAATGTATCTACTGATACAAAAAAAAATATTTTTAAAGATTTCTTGATTCTGAGGTCACAGTGACCTTGACCTAAATTTTGGTACATGACAAACCATCTCCCTATAATTTCTCAACGGACACAAAAAAATCTAGATTTTTTTACAATTTCACGATTTTGGGGTCACAGTGACCTTGACCTTTGACCTTGACCTACACTGACACAAAAAAATGTTATTTTTAATAATTTCCTGATGTTGGGGTCACAGTGACCTTTGACCTTGACATTTTTGGAATGCGACACTTCATTTCCCCCTATTGAATCCACTCACAAAAAAATTGTATGTTTTAATGATTTCCTGATTTTTAGGTCACACTGACATTTGACCTTGATTCTGGGGTCACAGTGACCTTGACTATTTCACCTGTATCTAAATTTTGGTACATGACAAAACGGCTCCCCATAATTTCTCAATGGACTAAAAAAATCATGATTTTTAACAATTTCCCGATTTGGGGGTCACAGTGACCTTGACCTTTGACCTTGACCTACATTTTGGTAGGTGACACATCGTGTCCCCCGAATGTACCTACCGACACAAAAAAAAATGTTATTTTTAATAATTTCCTGATTTCTGGGTCAGTGACCTTTGACCTTCGACCTATTTTTTTGGTATGTGACACTTCATTTCCTCCTATTGAATCCACTCACAAAAATTAGAAATTATTAATGATTTCCTGATTTTTAAGTCACACTGACCGTTGACCTCTGACCTCGACCTACATTTGGGATGCAACACATCGTTCCCCCCTAGGGCATCCACTCACCAAAAATTAGAACTGTAGATAGAAAACTGTCAATGATCAATGATTTCCTGATTTTAGGCAACTGTGACCTTTGACCTCTGACCTCGACCTCAACTTTGGTACGCGACACATCATCTCCACCTAGCGTATCCACTCACAAAAAATTGCAACTGTGGATGGAAAACGTTCTCAGATATAGACCGGACACGAGCACTTCAGTGATTTCCTGTTTTTTAGGCCAGTGACCTTTGACCTCTGACCTCGACCTTCATTTTAGTACGCGACACATCGTCTCCCCGTAGGGTATCCACTCACCAAAAATTGGAACTGTAGATAGGAAACTGTCCCAGATATAGACCGGACACAAGAACCGGACAGACGGACGGACGGACGGAAACCGCCATCACATAATATGTCTGCCTTTTTGGCGGGCATATAAAAAGTTGTTCAGTTGGGGTAACTCTACATACCAACCAAAAAAGGACCCACCCCAAAGCATTTTATTGTATTTTTTTTTTTTATTCGTTTATGGATCTTCCTGGAGCTGTCTTATATTGAAATAATACTGTACCGTACATGTAAATCAGGATTACATGAGTGCAAAACAGGAATGGTAATATTTTCAGTATGCCACATCTGTCTCTGTTCTCATGAATCAATACTGTAATCATGTATGTGAACAAGAAAAAGTTCAAATATAAAAAAAAAACAATAAAATAAAACATTGAAAACAAGAGCCCAAGGGGCTTCAATATACGCCCGTGTATCTGGAATTACATTGGTCCAAATTTCAAGGTTGTTTGATAGCCTCGATTCCAATTGGTAGCTAGCCTACAATTTTGTGCTTCTGAGAATGTAACATATATCACATCTTTATATTGAATGATGAGCTTAACTCTTGGTAACTAGTTGACCTTGGAGCAAGAGCCGAGAGCTCACATATCCCACACTGAAATCGACAATAGTCAAACACAAGAAAATAGTAGTTTTCCTGCAAATGGATTCCTTTCAGACAAGATAATTTTTCATGAAAAAAGAAGAAAGTGATGAAGTAAACCTTTGTTCTTGAGTTAATAAAGAGGTATGAAGTTCATAAATGACCCCTCTCCCCGTTAAATTACTAAATGTATGGTTTTTATTTCACAACAGTTTAACTAAATGTAGCTGTTTCAAATATGGGAGACAACTCCACAGGATGACTGCCATATACATGTAGAGGAGAGAACTCTGAATATTCCAACCTAACACATATGGTCAACTAAACTTGATTCAGTTTTGACCTTGGACAAATTGATCTCAAAATGTATGGCTCCTCTTCGCCATGCGAGTAAGGTATACTCAAAGTTTGGTACCATTCCATACCTTGAAACCAGAGATATCGCATGAACAACAAATGTTAATGAATGAATGGACAGAACGCAACATCGCATTACATGACCTCGTCTTCGACAGGCATATGAAAATGTGATTTCCTGATTTTGGGGTCACAGTTACCTTGACCTTTGACCGTGACCTAAATTTTGGTACACAACACTTCGTCTTCCGTCAATGTATCAATGGACACAAAAAATCAGGATTTTTATGAATTTCATGATTTGGGGGTCAGTGACCTTGGCGTTCAGCCTTGACCTACATTTTGGTATGTGACACATCATGTCCCCTAATGAATCTACGGACACAAAACAAAGTAATTTTCAAAGATTTCTTGATTCTGGAGTCACAGTGACCTTGACTATTGACCTTGATCTAAATTTTGGTACATGACAAACCATCTCCCCGTAATTTCTCAATGGACACAAAACATCATGATTTTTAACAATTTAGGGATCACAGTGACCTTGACCTTTGACCTACATTTTGGTATGTGACACATCATGTCCCCCTAATGTATCTACGGACACAGAAAAAAATGTTATTTTTAATAATTTCCTGATTTTGGGGTCACAGTGACCTTTGACCTTGACCTAATTTTTGGTATGTGACACTTCATTTCCCCCTATTGAATCCACTCACCAAATATTTGACCTTGATTCTGGTGTCACAGTGATCTTGACTATTGACCTGGATCTAAATTTTGGTACATGACAAAACGGTTACCCGTAATTTCTCAATGGACTCAAAAAAATCAAGATTTTTAACAATTTCATGATTTTGGGGTAACAGTGACCTTGACCTTTGACCTTGATTTTGATATGTGACACATTGTGTCCCCCTAATGTATCTACTCACACAAAGAAATGTTATTTTTAATAATTCCTGATTTTTGGGTCAGTGACCTTTGACCTTGACCTATATTTGGGTATGCGACACCTCATTTCCCCCTATTGAATCCACTCACAAAAAATTTGAAATTTTTAATTTTTTCCTGATTTTTCCGGGACACTGACCTTTGACCTCTGACCTTGACCTACATTTTGTATGCAACACATCGTTCCCCCCTAGGGCATCCACTCACTAAAAATTAGAACTGTAGATAGAAAACTATCAATGATCAATGATTTCCTGATTTTAGGCAACAGTGACCTTTGACCTCTGACCTTGACCTCAATTTTGGTACGCGACACATCGTCTCCACCTAGCGTATCCACTCACAAAAAATTGCAACTGTGGATAGAAAGCGTTCACAGATATAGACCGGACACGAACACTTCAGTGATTTCCTGTTTTTTAGGGCAGTGACCTTTGACCTCTGACCTTGACCTTCATTTTGGTACGCGACACATCGTCTCCCCGTAGGGTATCCACTCACCAAAAATTAGAACTGTAGATAGAAAACTGTCCCAGATATAGACCGGAAACGAGGGACGGACAGACAGACGGATGGAAACCGCCATCACATAATACGTCCGCCTTTTGGCGGGCGTATAAAAACCCATGACCTGTAGCAAGGTTATGTTACCTACGTTAAGGCCAATTTTTTTTTATAATAATCGGGTGGTAAAAGTTTTTAAAAACTCAATACGACATAGTGGAGTGGCAGTGAAAAAAAAATAATAAAAACCTGAAATGGAGTCGGAAGAAACCTCAGTATTTTAACTAGGGTGGTAAAAGTTTTGATATCTATGAACCCGTCTGATTCCTTCTTTGAGTGGCACGACAACAACAACAACAACCAACATGTGATATTGAAGCGGATCAATCTGGTAAAAACTGAACTGTAACTTACCATGCTTACTGGGCCAAAAATTATCAAGGAAATATCAATTTCTTTATTTGGACGAAAGTAAAATACATTTAATTGCAAAATAGAAAACAATCGAACGGTCAATTTTGCTCCTCTCACCCGACGTAGCTTGACCTCTTCCATAACCTGGACCAGGAGGTTTCTGAGGCGAAGGTAATCGGCCTGATTGTATCCTTCCACCGTGGACAGGTGGTCTAACCACTTCTGCCTCTCTGACACACACGCTCCAGGGGCGGCAGTCATCTCACCTGTAAATGATATCATGTACATGAACCAGCCCACACAATTAACCTCAGCAAATGGCAATTGCCGAGGTGAAAGCCGTGGCATAAGCAGTTCACCTCAGCAATGTTTCACATGGTGATAAATAGGAATTATTTTAATATGACATTATTTTTGCCGAGGTGAGTTTCTCGAATTGTGTGGGCTGATGAAGAACTCACAATTTTAATTATATCTATTCAGGAAACACAATATCAAGTTATCTAAGTTTCAAACCCATAAAGAGGTCATCGAACACCAGTGCTCCCTCCTTGGCAGCCTTCTCCCTTCATCGGTTTAAACATACAAACTTTTCAAGCCATAGCTGAGCTTTATACACCTGGGGCATTCCAGCAGGAAGGTAATAGGCAACATCCAATGGCTGGTGATTGTATCAAATATCTTCTATCAACAGGTATGGAGAATCCCGCTCTATAAAATGGAGGTAAAAAGGGTCATTTTTGCTCAATAAATCAGTTTATACAATGAAATCATCAAAATCTGCTTGAGGCGCATACAGACAAATTAAACTGTCATCTATTCAATTTGCATAATGATAAGCCAAACATCCTTTGCACTGTTTAAACAACATTGACTGGTTCTTCACATGGCAAATTAATTTTATGACATAGAACAATAGATGAATCAATGTGCTTGAAATTTTGATGCATTGGTTAAGAAGGAATCAAAAGTTATTGAGCAAAAACGCCTTTTTTTACCTCCATTTTAGAGAGGAGGATTCCTCTAACCTGATCAACGTAAAACTCAGATCATAGACAATTTATTGGTTTGAACTCCCTACAATGTAGCTTTAAAGCTTTAGGTTTGTGTAACTGGAAACAGTACACCTTTGTACATGGGTCTTGAAGGGAGAAACAACTACTGAGGAATAAGGAATTGCTCTATATCCATAAACACTTGAAGGAGAAACAACTACTGAGGATAATACTTGAAGGAGAAACAACTACTGAGGAATAAGGAATTGCTCTATATCCATAAACACTTGAAGGGAGAAACAACTACTGAGGAATAAGGAATTGCTCTATATCCATAAACACTTGAAGGAGAAACAACTACTGAGGAATAAGGAATTGCTCTATATCCATAAACACTTGAAGGGAGAAACAACTACTGAGGAATAAGGAATTGCTCTATATCCATAAACACTTGAAGGGAGAAACAACTACTGAGGAATAAGGAATTGCTCTATATCCATAAACACTTGAAGGGAGAAACAACTACTGAGGAATAAGGAATTGCTCTATATCCATAAACACTTGAAGGGAGAAACAACTACTGAGGAATAAGGAATTGCTCTATATCCATAAACACTTGAAGGGAGAAACAACTACTGAGGAATAAGGAATTGCTCTATATCCATAAACACTTGAAGGGAGAAACAACTACTGAGGAATAAGGAATTGCTCTATATCCATAAACACTTGAAGGGAGAAACAACTACTGAGGAATAAGAAATTGCTCTATATCCATAAACACTTGAAGGGAGAAACAACTACTGAGGAATAAGGAATTGCTCTATATCCATAAACACTTGAAGGGAGAAACAACTACTGAGGAATAAGGAATTGCTCTACATCCATAAACACTTGAAGGGAGAAACAACTACTGAGGAATAAGGAATTGCTCTACATCCATAAACACTTGAAGGGAGAAACAACTACTGAGGAATAAGGAATTGCTCTATATCCATAAACACTTGAAGGGAGAAACAACTACTGAGGAATAAGGAATTGCTCTATATCCATAAACACTTGCAGGGAGAAACAACTACTGAGGAATAAGGAATTGCTCTATATCCATGAACACTTGAAGGGAGAAACAACTACTGAGGAATAAGAAATTGCTCTATATCCATAAACACTTGAAGGGAGAAACAACTACTGAGGAATAAGGAATTGCTCTATATCCATAAACACTTGAAGGGAGAAACAACTACTGAGGAATAAGGAATTGCTCTATATCCATAAACACTTGAAGGGAGAAAACAACTACTGAGGAATAGGAATTGCCCAGCATCTCTCTCCATAAACACTTGAAGGGAGAAACAACTACTGAGGAATAGGAATTGCTCTATATCCATAAACACTTGAAGGAGAAACAACTACTGAGGAATAAGGAATTGCTCTATATCCATAAACACTTGAAGGAAAAACAACTACTGAGGAATAAGAATTTGCTCTATATCCATAAACACTTGAAGGAGAAACAACTACTGAGGGCCAAAGATTGCTCTATATCCATAAACACTTGAAGGAGAAACAACTACTGAGGAATAAGGAATTGCTCTATATCCATAAACACTTGAAGGGAGAAACAACTACTGAGGAATAAGGAATTGCTCTATATCCATAAACACTTGAAGGAGAAACAACTACTGAGGAATAAGGAATTGCTCTATATCCATAAACACTTGAAGGGAGAAACAACTACTGAGGAATAAGGAATTGCTCTATATCCATAAACACTTGCAGGGAGAAACAACTACTGAGGAATAAGGAATTGCTCTATATCCATGAACACTTGAAGGGAGAAACAACTACTGAGGAATAAGAAATTGCTCTATATCCATAAACACTTGAAGGGAGAAACAACTACTGAGGAATAAGGAATTGCTCTATATCCATAAACACTTGAAGGGAGAAACAACTACTGAGGAATAAGGAATTGCTCTACATCCATAAACACTTGAAGGGAGAAACAACTACTGAGGAATAAGGAATTGCTCTACATCCATAAACACTTGAAGGGAGAAACAACTACTGAGGAATAAGGAATTGCTCTATATCCATAAACACTTGAAGGGAGAAACAACTACTGAGGAATAAGGAATTGCTCTATATCCATAAACACTTGCAGGGAGAAACAACTACTGAGGAATAAGGAATTGCTCTATATCCATGAACACTTGAAGGGAGAAACAACTACTGAGGAATAAGAAATTGCTCTATATCCATAAACACTTGAAGGGAGAAACAACTACTGAGGAATAAGGAATTGCTCTATATCCATAAACACTTGAAGGGAGAAACAACTACTGAGGAATAAGGAATTGCTCTATATCCATAAACACTTGAAGGGAGAAACAACTACTGAGGAATAAGAAATTGCTCTATATCCATAAACACTTGAAGGGAGAAACAACTACTGAGGAATAAGGAATTGCTCTATATCCATAAACACTTGAAGGGAGAAACAACTACTGAGGAATAAGGAATTGCTCTATATCCATAAACACTTGAAGGGAGAAACAACTACTGAGGAATAAGGAATTGCTCTATATCCATAAACACTTGACACATATGTACATGTTCATCACCTTCTTGTTTTATGTCAACCATCTTAAAATCTTTCTCTCTTGTCGATACTTCCACTAGATTCAAAACTTTCTGGGACAGACTTTGAGACTGTGAATCGTGAAGGTCTGAAGTTGAATATTTTCCACCATCCGCAGACATGTCTACAGACTTCTGCAATTACAAAGTAAATGCATAAACAAGTGCGTTAGTCAAATTGTTTTGATGCATAAACTCCAGCAATACCATTCAAGGTCAAGTGAAATATGACTGAGAGAACGACTCATTGGCCACTCTTTTCAAACAGTTTGTGGATTGATTCTCTTGTCCACACCTCTAAAACAGCTGATCACGAGGCTATATTTAAATAGATTGAGGAACTGGTTTGAAGAGATGATAGTTAATGTACTGATAATTTTCCAAACATCCAGCCTAGATCAGTACAGTATGCTATATTTTTCTGAATTGAACTGAATTTTCATTTCAAATTCTAAATGCCTAAAACCACCTATTCATCACACAAACTCTCAGGCTCCTAAATGCGATCTTCAATTGCTGTTGTTTAGAATCATGTACTCCCCTCTTCCCCCCTCCCCACCCCTCACACAAACAATTCTCAGAGATGAAACAAAAACTCCCACCTGCCCTCCCCTCATAGCCAAGAACTAAAATCAGGGTGCTGATTTTTTAAAAGTTTCTTGACAGGCATGACAGGGTGTTCTACTAAATATCTCTTACATGTTCAATCTGCTAAATTTAGGGTGCCAAAATTCAACACAGGAAGACAGCCTGGCACTCCTCTGATTAACAAGTGGAGATTCACTTCAATATTCCCAAGTGGGTAGGGCATTATGTATGTATAGCATTTTAACAAATCACTAAGTCCCCACTAAACTCTGAGGTTGTGTTTGTGTGTGTGTGTGTAGGGGAGGGGGGGGGGGGAATGCATGACTCCTGCATAGAGTAGATCTCGGTCTTTCTCCGGCAAAAAAAAAACCTTCTCAAACCTATAAGAATGTTGGGCACTGGAATACTTGCATATTTTACCTGAAGAATCAATCTATTTTGGAAAATGGCAAATGCCAATACTGCTCACTCATGGAGTTCAATTCAGTTTATTATGCAAAGTGCTCATGTAGAACTGGTACAAATAATTCAATGATAACAAAGAAATTTAATGACCAGATGTGATTCTAAATCTTAGATCGAGCTATACAGGCATACTATGTACACCATAGATATTGAGTTAGCATGGCCTCTAAATATTATACTCATTATACTTGTACATATACGGACAGTCCATCCAGGGGAGATTATAGTATTGCGTGTGTTGATTTGATGCATGTAGTACCATAGAACTGTACTAATAAACTCATGGAAATGAATAAAACATATGAACTCTAGTCTGTACGATGTAAATGAATTGGAAGAAGATACCAAATTTTACCGTTTATGATATCTGGGCAGACAGTCTGAATTTCCAAATCTCAGAGCTGAGAACAGATCATGAATTGACCTATGACTATGTCAAGGAGAAGTATAAGTTACTCTCATTTGGCCATGAATTAAGTTACCTTAAAGAATTTAATTTTCCATTGTTGTTTTGCAGAAGAGATAGAATCGCAAAATATCTCCCTGGTCCAGTCTATGAAGCTAAAGTTGTTTTTTACTCCTCGAATAAAATTTGGTCGAATGGAATTGTCGTCGTCATGTACGTCCGTCCAGCCATCTGTATTGTCACGGCTTTCTCGTTACCAAGTTGGCAACAATCTTTTTTCAATGATTAATTTTTTCTTTCTTATTCCAGTCCATCAGTTACTTACCCAGTCAAGAGCCAGAAGCCTATCGAAAATGAACTCGTTCAGATAATTTATATGGTTGCTATGGCAACAATCTTTTTTGCTTTCTCGTTACCAAGATCTCTTTATAACGACTTGCCCCAGAGATATCAAACCTGTTGTGCACATCCATATCCTTCCGCCACAGAACCCTATTAAAATTG
>JAVTVY010012343.1:0-51253 GCA_036873755.1 Hanleya hanleyi
GACCACCAGGTAGTGGGCATTTAAGCTGATATTCCGATGTTCTTTTTTTTTACTGAACAGATTCTGCACAATGTAGATGATGCTGAGCCGTCGATGATGGCTGCCTTTGGTAAAGAGTTGGGTGACCCGTGCATCCGTCTCCGCCATGAGATCATCCACAACCACCAATGTGTCGGGTTCCAAGTCGGCCAGGTTGGGTAGGCCTTCCACGAACGTGATGTGGGGCATTGCTGCATACGCTTCCTGCCATTCTCCGTAACACCACACGACTCGGGCAATGGGTGGAGTGATCATGCTGTCGGCGTGTTGAAGGAGCTTCCTGATGAAGTGCGTTTTGCCGGAGCCCGTCGGTCCTGCGATGACGCAGGTGAAGGGATGCTGCCACCGAGGGTCCATGGTTTGAGGTCTATCCGTTGTCGTGGTAACCCGCTCTTGTAAATTTCGTACGAGTGAACTGGAGTGGTGGTGGGTACAGTCGTCGTTGTCTGTTCACGTTCAGAGATGGTGCTGGGGGTGGGTACAACGTGGGTGGTCGTCGTCGTTGTCGGTTCACTGTGAGGGATGAAATCCGGTGGGTCTTGAGACGTAGTAGGTGTACTTGGTGTAAGTGTAGGGCTCGACGTGGCTTGTACGCGGGGTGTGGTGGTGGTGGTGGTGGTGGTGACTGGGCTCGATACGACTGGTGCTCTCTGTAGACCCGTTTCACTGATGGCTGGTGTTCTCAGTTGGTTAAGTAACGTACTGACATAGGTTACGTCGTAAAACACACCTCCGTACAACACACTCAGCAGGGTTAGCAATAGCACCCCAAAGACCACTTGCGCTTTGCGTATTTTGCGAGACGCTGTCTTCGGAGGCAGCTGCTGTTGGTCCATAGCACTGGGGTCGGACGTGGAATGAAGGAGGACGGCAGTGGTGTCTGGCTTTATAGTCGTTTCACCTGGTTGGCCGCGATCCAGGAATTGAAGGAACTGGGCCAGCCTTGCCATTTTACGAAATGAAACAGTTTGCCACGTCGACGTTTCGTTTTCAAAATCTGCTCCACCGTGTAGTAGTCTTGCTGTGTTTTTACAACAGGCTGTAATTCCGTGTCGTAAAACGTCCCCAGCAACGTTTCGCCTTGGAGATCTTCCAGTTCATAGACGCGCCGCTGTCGGGGTAGGCGCCGTTTAATCAGGAAGTGCTCATCGCTCCAGTTGGGCAAGTAACTTTTCTCGAACTTGCCCTTGACTTTACTGATCCGTACAGGGTCGCCGACCTTGTACACCGCCTTCGTCGTTCGCTGCGATGGCCTGGAGTACAAGACACGCCGGACTTGGGCTTCATTGCGTTGGGTCACGGTAATGGGGGCTCTCTCTATACTTCGATGATAGGCTCGATTGTAACCCCTCACCAGTTTCGGGAGAACATCGATGTACCGCCTTGTATTCTTATAGGTGAAATATTTATACATGCGGCCTTTGAATGTCCTGTTGAACCTCTCCACCACGGAAGCCTTGGTCTCGTTGTACGTATGGAAGAAAAACACCTTCTGTTTCTTGAGAAAGGCTTGGAACGGTCTGTTGAGGAATTCCGTGCCTTCGTCGGTTTGCAAATACAAAGGTTTGCGCCCGGTCTTGAAGATGTCTTTGAACGCCGCTATGAGATTTGCCCCCGTTTTCGTCCGGATGGGTACCACCCACGCATACTTGGATAGGATATCGATGCACGTCAAGATATACCGATTCTCATCGTTGTGTTTGGCAAAGGCGCTCATATCCACCAAATCCGCTTGCCACTGGGCATCTATTCCTCCCACGATGACCCGGTTCCGTAGAAAATGGCGACGGACAGATCGATGTAAGGTATAGGTGTCTTGTCTTCTTAACCAATCTCGGACTTGGGCACGTTGTACCCCCTGGGGTTTGGCCGCTCGATAGAGAGCCGACAATGCACTATAGGCCGCCGGACTGTCGGGACTGTAGTATAAGTTATCCAACACCTTCTCCCAGCGCTTCATGGTGACAAAATGATGATGGACCCTGGCTCTATCGTTTATTTATAACGGGTATATCTTGGGCCTGAGTTTCTTTCTGATTTTCTTCGTGGACTTCCACAGTGGCCATGGTCAATGACCAGTCCAACTCGTCTGATGACCGCTTGATAAGCACTTCATCCACATCCACCACGGCATCTTCCAATGCAGACCATAGATCAGGGTGAAGGGTAAAATGCACTGTACCTCCATCTAGCCGAGCCAATTGAGCAAAGAAAGGGCCGCGTCGAATGTACACATCGTGACACAAGTGGATGAGGTCGCCGTCCAGTTCACCAGACAACACCCGTTTGAATTTGGTCCAGCCCTCCCGGGACAGACGAATGTGAGCCGGGCACGGTTGTGTAGGGTCCGTGTCTCCCACCACCTCCTCCATGATATCGACCTTATCCGCATACACGTGCAGGAAAACCTCGGGGGTCAAGCTGAAATACGCCAGTACTATATGCTCCGTCATGGTCAGTACGTGAATGGTACCAGATTTCACTGTCTCCCGTATTTATAGGGAGAACCCCGTGAGATCAAAGGATCAGGTGGTCATGTCATTGGGCTGACTGAGTCTAGCCGGGTAATCAATGGCATCGTCGTCGGGTTCATGTAGTTGTTCATGGGGTTCAGCCATTGGCCCCGCGGCTTCATCACGGATTTTTTCTTCTTCTTCATCGTTCTGGCCCGTCATGTGTGTGTGGGTGGCTTCATGAGGTGACACTGTCATTCCAGCCTCTGCGCATTCTATACATATAGTATTTTCTCCATCCGCTTTTTTTTCATTAGGTTCATCTAGTGCGTGTTCGGTAGCATGAGCCCATGCCAATTGGTGGGGTGATCGATCGTCGGGTATAAATAACTGGTCCACCAGAGGGCCTATTTTCTCCAAGGCTGACCACAGAGAGGGAGTTAGGAGGAAACTTCGAGCCGGCTCTTGGTAGCGTCCCACCCGTGGGTAGAGCGCAGTATGGTATACGTAGTTGGCCTTGTCCAGGTGGATCAGGTGTCCGTCTAACTCTCCGCTCAACACCCGTTTAAACTTAGTCCACCCATCACGCTGTAGTGTCACCGTATTCGATAAAGTCTCAGGGGACGCCCTCCAATCCCCGCCACTATCTTCCACCAGAGTCACATAATCTTCATAAACGTATAATCCCACCTGGTAAGGTGTAAGGGGGAGGATGGCTCGTAGGACGGATGACATGCTTGGTCCAAATGTCGAACGGTGAATGACACACACTCTGTCTGACCCTGGTATTTATAGTGTCAATACCACAGCGCCAGGGTGAATAGGGCACAGACTAGTATGAGGCCAACCAGCCGGTGCTGGTTGCGGCGTGAGCGCTCGTGGTCCATAGCCCGAGCATCAAGGATGGCTGTCATAGTCCAGTAGTGGTGAGTGATGGCACACCTCTCCATCGAGTGCACTCTGTCGAGGACCGCTTCTGTGAACTCGTTGAGGATCTGGCGTCGCCCCTCGTTGTCGTCGCCATCTGCAAACATGGACCGGACCACTGCTCGGTAACCCGTGAATGAATTCACCACGGTGGCATACTGTAAAATGCGAGTCGCATGGGGCTGGGTCTCCGCCATGGCTCTGTAGAAATGAAGGTGTGGGATCCAGAGGGACGTGTTTTATAGACCAGATGTAGCTCTACGGGTATAGTCCGTGATACGTACTATTCTGATGGGTTAGTCCAAAAAAAGGGAGCAACAACAACAACACAGATTACAGATCAATCCTTTTATTATGCGTGAACAACATAGAAATGCATGTACTGACCTGTCTGTGGGAGGTTTCCCACAATGGCGTTCACCTTCGCGTCTTTTCGTGTACGTCCGTGTCTTTTCGTTAAAGTCCGTGTATCTTCGGTAAAGTCCGTAGGCATTGGGCAAGGAAGCTTTTTCCCGAGACCGAATCACCGCCAGACATGACTGCATCACCGCGGATGAATACATTCTTGCACTCACTCACACCTCGCAACATTGTCTCATTGGACATTGGACCGTCTGACCTGGAGGTGACCCTTTGACCTTTTGACCCGCGTCCGCGCGCGCACTGCCGGGGATGACGCGCACTTCCGGAGAACTCGCGCGCGCGCTCGCGCTGCGGGGCGCTGGGGCGGGGCGGGAAAACACAAAACACACCGGCGATTGAACATACGGACGTCTAAGAGGAAACATTAGGAACTCTTCTATGTTTGGAGGTAGTTTTTAGTGAAAAACCCGGAAGTGACGTCATACAGGGTCCAGTTTTCGACACTGAGTGACCACATCCGACAAAATGGCCAGTTTTCGACACCGGATGTGCCGCCATCTTGAACATACGTGCCGCCATCTTGGATATGTCCCATAATGCACCGGGTCAAAATACTCGCTTCTGATTGGACGAGAGCTCTGGGACGGATTTGAAATACTCGCTTCTGATTGGACGAGACCTCCGTATTGCATCTGCGCATGCGCAGAATGATATTACTACCGCACACCCAACCCATCAGATGCCCCTTCACGAATGCTTCACTTAGATACCTCACTCGACCCCATTGGTGCATTAGGGGTTCCCCTACATCCCAACACGGCTATTTTCATACACTTGGGCCACCGCGCATGCGCAGAATGCCGATAGTTCAACCCCACACCCAGCCCATCAGATGCCCCTTCACATAAGCTTCACTTTGATACCTCACTCGACCCCATTGGTCCATTAGGGGCTGCCCTAGCTCCCAACACGGCTATTTCCATACCCTTGGGCCACCGCGCATGCGCAGAATGCCGATAGTTCAACCCCATATCCAGCCCATCAGATGCCCCTTCACGAATGCTTCACTTTGATACCTCACTCGACCCCATTGGTCCATTACGGGCTCCCCTAGCTCCAACACGGCTATTTCCATACCCTTGGGCCACCACGCATGCGCAGAATGCCGATAGTTCAACCCCGCACCCAGTCCATCAGATGCCCCTTCACGAATGCTTCACTTTGATACCTCATACGACTCCATTGGCCCATTAGGGACTCCCTAGCTCCAAAACCGCTATTTCCATACCCTTGGGCCACCGCGCATGCGCAGAATGCCGATATTTCAACCCCACACCCAGCCCATCAGATGCCCCTTCACGAATGCTTCACATCGATACCTCACTCGACCCCACTGGACCAGTAGTCAATCTCCTAGCTCCAAAAAGGCTATTTTCATACCCTTTGGCCTCCGCGCATGCGCAGAATGCCGATAGTTCAACCCCGCGCCCAGCCCATCAGATGCCCCTTCACCTAACCTTCAATTTGATACCTCACTCGACCCCATCGGACCCTTAGGGGCTCCCCTAGCTCCAAAAAGGCTATTTTCATACCCTTCGGCCGCCGCGCATGCGCAGAATGACGATATTTCAACCCCACACCCAGCCCATTAGATGCTCCTTCACCTAACCTTCACTTTGATACCTCACTCGACCCCATCGGACCATTTTATCTAGGGACTACTTTTTCTCCGCGGAAGCTTTTTCCCGAGACCGAATCACCGCCAAAACCACGGCCAAACCGCATCACCGCGCATGAATACATTTTTTTTTTTTTTTTTTTGCCGGAACTTTTTTTTTGCCCGAACATGCCCGAACATGCCCGAACCACGCCGCCATCTTGCTTTACAACATGGCCGACAGCCGCCAATCGAATTCAACCTCACACTTACAATTCAACCAATCAAAAGCCTCGTTACAAACCATCCAGTTGTGACGTCATAGTTACATCCGGGTGAACGGCGGCTTTAGTTGCTCAACATCCACTACTCATATCCTTCTTCTTTATCGACATCTGTGTATATATCATTACATCATGTGTTAATTTGTTATCAATTTCTCGGTTGGTGAATCAAAAAATTCAATTCAATTACCATACGTAATTGTATGGTGGCTAAGAAATCCTATATTTCACAATATGGAGTTACACGAGAGGCTATGAGCTGTGTGCCTTCAACTAGGACCCTACCTTCGCCTTGAAAAATAATCTACAGCTGTTGAAACAATGAAACCGTAGACTGGAAGCGATCTTCGGGGAACCACTTTCGGATGTCACCTGTCTACTTTGACACAACAGAAGTTGCATCGTTTACAGGCCCTGTCAAGCTACGCAATATTCTGCGTAAACAATTGTATAAAGTTATAAACCAATGGTTGAGCGATCAAGTTTACAGAGGCCAATTCGTTATACATTTAACAGAAATAGAGTGATATCAGCTGGAATTGACGATTTGTGGGACACCGACCTTTAAATATACATACACTCTTTCTAAAAGACAACCTACCAGCAGCCTTTCTGAGTGAACCAATTACAGTGACACTCCACTTCGAAAAACAACTATGAAGAATCGACAATTGTACGTACCCGACGTGAAAAAGTGGATCCGGTTTATCAGAATCAGGACAGCTTCATGCCGTACACCAAGTCACAAAGCGGAATAGCTCAGAAGATCATCATTCCCAATGAACCCCAAGTGTCACAGAAACGTACAAAAGTACCAGCTCTTATCCCCTCTCACTAACCCCCAAGGACAGGCCAAGACAAAACGTATAAAAAGGTAATCACCTCCAAAGAAGGTGTGACCTCTTTAGCATTTTCGCATTTTCTAGCTATATCATGGCGCTATTACCCAGAAAGATTTCCACGAAGGTCAACCCGAGACGTGATCCCTCTTCCACTTCCCGTCTTCGCGAACAACGATGGAAAATCATTACGCCATCGACATGAGACCGACATCCCTAATCGCCGATGGTGATCCCGTTGAATTTATGGTACAGGGCCATGGGTTAGATTACGTCGACCTGAAATCCTGCTGACTCTACGTCAAGGCTGAGGTAGTGCACAGCGATAACACGCCGCTGATAAAGGACGAAAAATGCGCCCCATCAATCTACTGCTGCAGACAATGTGGTCACAAATTGACGGATCTATGCAAGGTAAACTGGTGGCGACCCTGGACCACGATTATCCGTACAAAGGCTACCTTCAGGCGATTCTCAATTTCGGCGCAACTGCAGCTTGAACTGTATATAGCCGACGAGGGTACTGATATGGATACCACGGATCCAGCAACAGATGGAAATGCCGGCTGCTCCAGAGAAAGAAATTTATCGCGGAGAGTAATGTATTCGAAATGGAAGGATACAACACACAGGACTTGTTAAAACAGCACCGCTACCTGTTAAACAACGTCGACGTGCACGTGAAGTTGTACCGATTAATTTCCCCAGTTCATCTTCCATGTCGTATGCGCAGACTCCAGCCTACAAACTCGTTGTTGAGGATATCAGCCTCAAAGATTGCAAAGTACGCGTCCGCCCCGGTGTCATGCTGCAGAAAGCCAGAGTCCTCGAGAACAGTTTGGCGTTTTATCCCTACCAGAAAGCGCAGGTTAAGATGGTGTCCATAGGCGCTGGATAGACGCTCTTTCGCTGGGACAATCTGTATACCACACAAAACTGATCGTGGGGTTCGTGTCTTCTAAAACCGTGAAAGGGAACTATAATAAGGATCCCCTGAACTTTCATCACTTCAAACTGACGAATCTGTCGGTGCCACTTTCCTGGTCATAAAATAAGAACGCTGTACGGCGCAAAAGCTAACGACTCTCAGTGTGCATCGGCCTACCTCACCTTATTCGACGGTATAGGCCAATCCGGAGAAAACTTTGGAAATAACATCGACATTTGGAGTCACACGAGAGGCTATACGCTGTGCGCCTTCAACTAGGACCCTACCTTCACCTTGAAAAATAATCTACAGCTGTTGAAACAATGCAACCGTAGACTGGCACGATCTTCGGGGAACCACTTTCGGAAACCGTGAGCTGCATCACCTACGCGAAGTTCCCAGTCCTGATAGAGGTGGATAATGTGCGGAACATCCTAGTCAACGCATCGTGAATACCGATGAGCTGCTTAGAATTTTCGGGCCGATCGGACGTTGGACCGGAGCGTTCCCGGTGTGTACCCGGCGGACAAGATTTCAAACCACGTGAATCAGACACTGGCTGCATATATCGTAAAAACGGACCAGTCTACTCTTCCTGGTGAACACTGGGTAGTATCCTACTGTTCCGAAGAAAAAGGCACATTTTTGATTCCTAGGGACAATTACCGAGGAATTACGGTCAACGCTTCTATTCATTGCTCGAAAACAATTGTAAAACTATTTCATACATGAGCAGTGTGACTAACGTCACAGGACCTACGAAGTAGAGTGAGGCATTAGGACTCGAACGCGAATTGAACTCTTGGAAATCCCCACCCCCAGTTGAAATCCTGCCTATATTAAGATGGGCACCGCTCAAGTCAGAATCGCCAGTGATTTTCATCAAAAATCACCAGAAATTTTCATCAAAAGTAGGTCAGCTCAGAACTTGTTGGTAACAGTCTCCTAATGCGCCTTCATTCCAAAAATAAATAACGATCGCCGATTTAATTTTACAATTTTTTAACTAAAGGAAACAGATTGAATAATAAAAAGTTCAGTAGATTTCAAGCTTTACGTGTGAAAATACATTTACATCTCTTTAATGGTTTTCAGTGCCCTTGTCCAGGATCAAAACAACTTTTTGAATCGCATTATTTTCCCAACAATACAACAAATTTTTATATATAGTACTATAGTAGAAAGGTAGCATTTATGTAGTTTACGGTAATTCAACTCAAGACCAACACCTTCTCTGCACAAGATAATAATGATTCTATGTCATTCTCCTGAGCATAACCGGTACAAAGACGAATAAATAGCGTCTCTACATCACGTTGTTATCTAGATATATGAGACAACACATTTTGGATATCGGCAATCTGATGAATGTACTATTCCGGTATTCTTGTTTCACATTATATTCTATGACGGTTGATCGGTGATTTTCTTCATTGATAAACATTAACCACCTCAGCTTCGTTGTGTGAATCGGAATTGCATTGCTGTAACACACCAACACACTCCGTGGCAGTGATTCTGTATCAAGGAATCAAAATGGATCAAGATTTGAAATGACAAGAAAAATTTAGACATATTTTGTTTACACATGTAATTTTTTGTTTAAATTATATCCCAGTGTGATATATAGTCAATATTCAAGAGGTCCAAAAAAACCCTCAAAGTATGTGCTCATATTTTCACATTATGATCAAAGTTACTTTATCTAGTTAAATTCTACCCAAAGAAAATAAATTAAGACCCTTTAAACATGCCGTCATGGCCTTGTTTCACCCTCAGTAAACTTTTATCATTGTTGCTCACACAGACTAATCTGAAGGATGATACCACATCTTTCTTTCTCCTGCTGGGTTATTGCACCAGGCGGACTTAATTGGTTGATGTAGGATATTTCACAACCAGTGGGAAATTTGACCTGAATTTGAAGCCTGATGTGGTGTGTGATGAAATGTTTGGATGTGAAATAGGATACAAGTTAAAGGCCACAGTTTACATATATCTATAATAATATACTGAATTGTGTGTATTAAGGCTGGCAAGTTGGTAATAGCAGTGTAGATAAATTAGCATTTCCTATTTCATACATACATGATAATATAGCCCACCAAAACGTTCAGACTTAGATTAGCTATGACCAGGAGTTCGGTGCGCGTCGGAGTCCTAATGCCCACCCTACTTCGGATGTCGGATAGCACAGTGGTAAATTTAACTGACCTATGACAGAATGTAAATGTACGTTTTCATTACTATGCTTATTGCATCCGCTTGCGCTTTCAGCTTGGGACCTTCGTCTATTAGACTGAATTCACTCATTTATCCATTGGTTAAATGGGCCCCGTTTACACAAAGTCTTGACCGGGCTCAAAGTCGCTTAACTTCGCTGATTTTACCAGAACCGGTGTGTCGTGATATGCCGTATCAGGGAACCTTCAAAAGTCACGGTGAAACATACAGCCAAGGGTTCCCGATGGGCATGACGGTGCACTCGCCGAGCCATCAATAAATAATATAAAAATAATAATTATAAATCAAATTTTCATCAGAATTCGGTCAGCTCAGAACTTGCTGGTAACAATGTCCTAATGCACGTTCATGCCAAAAATCAAGGTTCTAATGTCAACGGTTTTGCCGACGAAAGGATTCGGATGGACTGACTCACTGACTCACTCATTACCGGACACATTGCGATCTGTAGCCTACTTCGTAGGAATAATGACAGAATGCTTCAAGGAGATCAATCATTTACCTGCGGACACTATTGTATATACGTGTTACTCCAGTTAATACGAGGCGTATCTCTAGCTAGCGTCCTGACGGACCTCCATCAAAGTCATTGGCATAATGATTGTTATGTAACAGATTTTGTGACGCGATATTTCTCACATTGTATTGTAGCTGTTAATTCTTTCAATAAAATGGGTTCTTGAACCACACCTCTGCACCTCTATAGGTGAATATAAAAGAGATGACCTCAACACATACTGGATCAACACATAATGGATCTGGGTGGATGGAATACGTATTTGTCACCTGTCTACTTTGACACAACAGAAGTTGCCTCGTTTACAGGCCCTGTCAAGCTACGCAATATTCTGGTAAACATGGGTATAACGTTATAAACCAATGGTTGAGCGATCAATACACTTACAGCTTACAGTTACCTATTCGTTATACATTTAACAGACATGACAGTGTGACTAACGTCACTGGACCTACGAAATAGGGTTTGAGATAATTTAAGTGTGTACTCGAGAGATGACTTGGGGGCCCTGTGTGCTACCATGAGAGAATTTATATAGCGTCTCTAATTGACAGTGGGAACTATTTACTTTTCCAGATGTCACCGCTGGTTAGTCATTAGCGTAGCAACTATTATCGCCCTCAGTTTCTATTACCCTGGAAACTGATCAGCCCAGCAGTACAGCACGAAGTGTTGGGGGGAGAGTCCGAGAGAGCGGGGAACCCCCCCCCCCCCTTCTCGGCATTAGGCGATTTTTCTTAAATTAGCGTAGGGAATGATGCTCTGCCAGAGCAGTTGAGAAGTAAATGTTTGTAGTCCTAAATAAGACAGGCAACTGGATAACAAACACAAATTTGAAGTGAGAAAGTTCAAGATCAGAGATTTGTTAGAATGCAAGAATCAAATCAGGCAACTAGAGAGCCATTCTCCACGGATATATTTATTTGGCATTCAACTTCAAGGTACCTCATCTGAAGAGAGTACATAATAATAATCAATGAACAATAAAGCACACACGAACAAAATAAACAACTGGTTATAGTTTACTGAATTTAAAACACAACGGTGATTTTATTATCGATTTCTTCAGTAATAACAGATAATAGGGTCATTGTTGTGTTTAAATTTAGTAATTTCTCTCATAAAATCCAGTCATTGTTTATTTCTTTTTGAGGTAGAACATTTTTTAACTAATGACTGAACTGAAGAAATGATGCAATGTTGTATAGGCTGGATATATAAAACGTGCAGTATAATATGCCTTCAATCTCAACGGAATTCCCAAGACCAGCAAATGAGTGAAAACGGATACCATCGGAATGTGTGTCAACATTACAATGTAAGTTAGGCTAAAAATAGATCACTCAGGAATCTCCAGTTTAATACTGGATTCAAGTGTACTGTTAAACTAGCCATATTATAGATATCTCATAGTACATGTAGATCTAATAGACTGATTACGACGTACGAGCGAGCGCACACATGCATGTGTGCTTTTAATATAGATATAATTAAAATATTTTTTGGAAGCTGACGTTTTAGAACAACAACAACGACCACCGAAAGCCAACAAAAGATTTACCTTCATTGGACCTCTGACGCTTCTGTGAGAAGAAGTTTTTCAAAGTTGCTTGGCGCTTCATGACATTGATTTATAAAATACATGTCAAGTGATATTCGTGGCTCGGTAAAACTTCGCAGCAGACGAAATAACAACCTCCATTCTCCGATCAAATGATTTGCTTCCTTCATGCATCGTGGCATATACAGCTCGCCTGACGCGAGATTCTGGGATTTCGGTAGCCTTCCGCAATACCACCGGCTAACAGCGACCAGCATGATCACGAGGGTTCCCGAATATTTCCAACAATTTACGGCAGATGTTCGGGAAGCGTGGCGTGGACTATTAGGGAAAACATGGCGGAGCTACCTGGAAACGTATAATGCCGACATATTTTGGCAAGTACCATTAAAGTTACTGATATTTTCGAGAGCTGGGCGCATCATTTTTTTCTTTGCTTTAGTGCTGGGCGGCCGAAGTTAGTCCCAGGCGCTTAAAAGTCACAGTGAAGAATACAGGCAAGGGTTCCCGATGGGCATGACAGTGCACTCGAGTCATCAATAAATAATAAAAAATTAATTATAAATCAAATTTTCATCAGAATTCGATCAGCTCAGAACTTGCTGGTAACAATGCTCTAATGCAAAAATCAAGGTTCTAATGTCAACGGTTCTCCTTATTTTGCCGACGAAAGGATTCGGATGGACTGACTGACTCATTACCGGACAATTTGCGATCTGTAGCCTACTTCGTAGGAAAATAGAGTGATATCAGCTGAAATTGACAATTTGTGGGACACCGACCTGGCGGATGTTACCATTGTATCGAAACACAACGACAACATACAGTTCCTACTCTTCGCTACAGACGTCTTCTCGCGTTATTTGTGGGTTGTTCCCTTGCCCACTAAACTAAATCAGTCATCAGTCATGAGAAGACATTCTATGCAAACCATATCATACTTTTCGAAACTTACGATGTCTGTGATTTCAATCGCCCTCCTCTAACTATAACTTGTCACAGGGCCGCAAAACAAGAGTTTTGAGACGTGTGGACGGTGGTATTAGGGAGAAGTGTCGAAATATGGGATCTCTATATATAACCCCATGCTTTATATATATATCCACATTTTCCTACGAAGTAGGCTACAGATCGCAAATTGTCCGGTAATGAGTGAGTGAGTCAGTCCATCCGAATCCTTTCGTCGGCAAAATAAGGAGAACCGTTGACATTAGAACCTTGATTTTTGGCATGAACGTGCATTAGGGCATTGTTACCAGCAAGTTCTGAGCTGACCGAATTCTGATGAAAATTTGATTTATAATTATTTTTTTTATATTATTTATTGATGGCTCGGCGAGTGCACCGTCATGCCCATCGGGAACCCTTGGCTGTATGTTTCACTGTGACTTTTGAAGGTTCCCTGATACGGCATATCATGACACACCGGTTCTGGTAAAATCAGCGAAGTTAAGCGACTTTGAGCCCGGTCAAGACTTTGTGTAAACGGGGCCCATTTAACCAATGGATAAATGAGTGAATTCAGTCTAATAGACGAAGGTCCCAAGCTGAAAGCGCAAGCGGATGCAATAAGCATAGTAATGAAAACGTACATTTACCTTCTGTCATAGGTCTGTTAAATTTACCACTGTGCTATCCGACATCCGAAGTAGGGTGGGCATTAAGACTCCGACGCGCACCGAACTCCTGGTCATAGCCAATCTAAGTGTAAACGTTTTGGTGGGCTATATTATCATGTCCCTACGAAGTAGGCTACAGATCGCAAATTGTCCGGTAATGAGTCAGTCAGTCCATCCGAATCCTTTCGTCGGCAAAATAAGGAGAACCGTTGACATTAGAACCTTGATTTTTGGCATGAACGTGCATTAGGGCATTGTTACCAGCAAGTTCTGAGTTGACCGAATTCTGATTAAAATTTGATTTATGATTATTTTTTTTATTATTTATTGGTGGCTCAGTGAGTACACAGTCATGCCCATCGGGAACCCTTGGCTGTATGTTTCACTGTATATATAACACAGTGGTGGGATATGCCATCCTTAATTTGTTTTTATGAAATAGGAAATGCTAATTTTCCATCATTTGTTAGTGCATTTATCTACACCGCTATGCCAGCCTCAATACACACAATTCAGTATATTGTTATAGATATATGTAAACTGTGGCCTTTAACGTGTATCCTATTTCACATCCAAACATTTCATCACTGACCACATGCAGGCTTCAAATTCAGGTCAAATTACCCACTGATGGTGAAATATCCTACATCAACCAATTAAGTCAGCCTGGTGCAATAACCCAGCAGAAGAAAGAAAGATGTGGTATCATCCTTCAGATTAGTCTGCGTGAGCGACAATGATAAAAGTTTACTGAGGGTGAAACAAAGCCATGACGGCATGTTTAAAGGGTCTTCTTTTGGTAGAATTTAACTAGATAAAGTAACTTTGATCATGATGTGAAAATATGATAACTTGAGTTTTTTTTGTACCTCTTGAATATTGACTATATATGACACTTGGATATAATTTAAACAAAAAATTACATGTGTAAACAAAATATGTCTAAATTTTTCTTGTCATTTCAAATCTTGATCCATTTTGATTCCTTGATTAGGGGATACAGAATCACTGCCACGGAGTGTGTTGGTGTGTCACAGCAATGCAATTCCGATTCACACAACGAAGCTGAGATGGTTTAACGTTTATCAATGAAGAAAATCACCGATCAACCGCCATAATGAAGAAAATCACCGATCAACCGCCATAGAATATAATGTGAAACAAGAAAACCGGAATAGTACATTCATCAGATTGCCGATACTCAAAATGTGTTGTCTCATATATCTAGATAACAACGTGATGTAGAGACTATTTATTCGTCTTTGTACCGGTTATGCTCAGGAGAATGACATAGAATCATTATTATCTTGTGCAGAGAAGGTATTGGTCTTGAGTTGAACTACCGTAAACTACATAAATGCTACCTTTCTACTATAGTACTATATATAAAAATTTGTTGTATTGTTGGGAAAATAATGTGATTCAAATAGTTGTTTTGATCCTGGACAAGGGCACTGAAAACCATTAAAGAGATGTAAATGTATTTTCACACGTAAAGCTTGAAATCTACTGAACCTTTATTATTCAATCTGTTTCCTTTAGTTAAAAAATTGTAAAATTAAATCGGTGATCGTTATTTAATTTTGGAATGAAGGCGCATTAGAAGACTGTTACCAACAAGTTCTGAGCTGACCTACTTTTGATGAAAATTCCTGGTGATTTTTGATGAAAATCACTGGCGATTCTGACTTGGGCGGTGCCCATCTTAATATAGGCAGGATTTCAACTGGGGGTGGGGATTTCCAAGAGTTCCGTTCGCGTTCGAGTCCTAATGCCTACTCTACTTCGTAGGTCCTGTGACGTTAGTCACACTGCTCATGTATGAAATAGGAACTGCTAATTTTCCATCATTTGTTGGTGCATTTATCTACACTGCTATTACCAACTTGCCAGCCTCAATACACACAATTCAGTATATTGTTATAGATGTAAACCATAGCCTTTAACTTGTATCCTATTTCACATCCAAACATTTAATCACACACCACATCAGGCTTCAAATTCAGGTCAAATTTCCCACTGGTTGTGAAATATCCTACATCAACCAATTAAGTCAGCCTGGTGCAATAACCCAGCAGGAGAAAGAAAGATGTGGTATCATCCTTCAGATTAGTCTGTGTGAGCAACAATGATAAAAGTTTACTGAGGGTGAAACAAAGCCATGACGGCATGTTTAAAGGGTCTTAATTTATTTTCTTTGGGTAGAATTTAACTAGATAAAGTAACTTTGATCATAATGTGAAAATATGAGAACATACTTTGAGGGTTTTTTTGTACCTCTTGAATATTGACTATATATCACACTGGGATATAATTTAAACAAAAAATTACATGTGTAAACAAAATATGTCTAAATTTTTCTTGTCATTTCAAATCTTGATCCACTTTGATTCCTTGATTAGGGGATACAGAATCACTGCCACGGAGTGTGTTGGTGTGTCACAGCAATGCAATTCCGATTCACACAACGAAGCTAAGGTGGTTTAATGTTTATCAATGAAGAAAATCACCGATCAACCGTCATAGAATATAATGTAAAACAAGAATACCGGAATAGTACATTCATCAGATTGCCGATACACAAAATGTGTTGTCTCATATATCTAGATAACAACGTGATGTAGAGACGCTATTTATTCGTCTTTGTACCGGTTATGCTCAGGAGAATGACATAGAATCATTATTATCTTGTGCTGAGAAGGTGTTGGTCTTGAGTTGAATTACCGTAAACTACATAAATGCTACCTTTCTACTATAGTACTATATATATATTTGTTGTATTGTTGGGAAAATAATGCGATTCAAAAAGTTGTTTTGATCCTGGACAAGGGCACTGAAAACCATTAAAGAGATGTAAATGTATTTTCACACGTAAAGCTTGAAATCTACTGAACTTTTTATTATTCAATCTGTTTCCTTTAGTTAAAAAATTGTAAAATTAAATCGGCGATCGGTATTTATTTTTGGAATGAAGGCGCATTAGGAGACTGTTACCAACAAGTTCTGAGCTGACCTACTTTTGATGAAAATTTCTGGTGATTTTTGATGAAAATCACTGGCGATTCTGACTTGAGCGGTGCCCATCTTAATATAGGCAGGATTTCAACTGGGGGTGGGGATTTGCAAGAGTTCAATTCGCGTTCGAGTCCTAATGCCTATATATAAAGCATGGGGTTATATATAGAGACCCCATATTTCGACACTTCTCCCTAATACCACAGCCCACACCCCTCCCCCCCCCCAAAAGAAACTCTTGTTTTGCGGGCCTGTGAACTTGTATAGCTATAGACGGTTGGATGACACTGGAAGGATTCTACGGGGTGAATACGATGTCTTATCGCTTCACTTGTGCATCGATATTTTCATAATTCCAGGGCCATGTCACCCCCTGTTGACTCGGAAAGAAACCACATATAGCTTTACCGTGAACTCTACCCTGTGTAAGGACTTGATACACGCTATACCAGTCATCGAGTATATAAATAGAGACTGATCCTACCCCCGCAGAATACGCTGATGGTGTCGATTCTTATCTGTGAGAAAATCCTTAGCCGTCCTTTTTTGTCTGTGCAGACATATGGAGCGTGTACATCCACAAGAGGCGAATAAGGGTCACCTAGGTCAACAACTATTCACGATGGCCATCAGCGGTTCATCAGGAAGTGGAAAAACATCTTGGGTCTTAAACTGTATAGAACGTGGTAACATCCTATCAAGACCCTTAAGGATGGTATGGTGCTAATCTCGTGGTCTTGAATGACCTGCTGGGATCATATCCGATCTCTTCATCATCGAAGATTGAAAATGTTATTTCCACAATGAAAAGCCTCTCGGGACAGTACTTTAAAGGAGTACTTACCTTATTTTTGAGTGTGACTATATTTATCAGCACTCGCATTTCAAATCTTATTATATAAAACTTATGTTGATAAAATGCGAAATAAAAGAAATATTGAATATTTTGTTGCTCGCCACGGCGTGCACTGGGCGCCGCCATTGCACCACTGCGTGACGTTTTTAGATGAGCGGAAGTGAGTTTATACTCATCTAAAAACGTCACAACGTCATGGAGATTTAAGGTTGATCGTGCTGGTCATGCCGATAATTCGAAGGAGAAGGAACCCAGTAAATTCAAAGACGTTCTAGTTGATTTTAGTAGTTCAAGTGTAATCATGAAAATGTTTATGAACTTAGAAGCATCGTCGTTCAACTGAAATCACTGGAAAATTGCAGAGGACACTCTTTTAGTTTACCGCTCAGTTTCAAATTTTGTCCAAATTGAATCGGGCAAGTTTCAGCTCAAAAACTTGGAGAAGAAATTTTTCAGTTGGCGAAGATAACCTAAACCAATTTCCTTTAGGGAATTCCCCCAGTGGGATTTTCCGCGCCAGTTTTTTCCTCGAATTAAAACTTGAACCCAGAGTAATTCAAATGCCGTAGTTGGAACGTCCCTGGATCAAGCGTTAGCCGTGACGTCCTGAATGCTGACGTCATCAGTCACGTCATCCCACAGACAATATGGCGGCGCCCACGTCGACTTCAAAGCGGAAACATGACTTCACAAATTGTAATAAAACTAATAGGGTATCGCCCCCAACGAAAGTAAAATAGTTGGTTATATTTATTTAAGAGTCCAACCTTTGTAATAGGAACATATATAAAATAAGGTAAGTACTCCTTTAAGAAGGTTTTGATGTTTAAGTCAGATAATTGAGATTTTTCATTTGAATTCGGGAGTTGCACAAGTGCAGTCACGTGGTACATTTTTGGGTGAGTTCCGGCCGACGGCATATGGGACGTCAATCTAGCCCCAGAACTCACTTTAGCTGCGAAAACTGACTCGTTCCGCCAATACGGAAATAGCCGAACGTGAGATTGATGGGACGTAACCTGCGGGAGATTTTAGACTGGCCGCCGTCGTCTAATAACGTTGGGCCGATTGACGACAGGCTTCTAATAATGCCGACCTTCACTGTAGCGGCGATGTCATGACCTGTTGACGTGCATTTGTGACGTTATGCAACAATCGGATTAACAATTAATTATACCGTCGTATTGTGACGTTGTGTAAAATTATGCTGTGACGTTACGGACTGACGCGGACCCACAGACACTCTCGTCAAGCTGATAGAGCCTGTTCTTGACAAGGCCGAACTGAAGGTCGATAAAAGAAACAATCTTGTACAGAATATTATTATTTAACATCGTCAGTTATCAAGTCCTAAAGCAAGATGAAACAGACGCATATCTTGAGCGGTAGTTTTCACTTTGGTCTGTAGCACTTCCTCTACGCATCGAGCCATTTCATAAACACTCCATGTTGAAGGTATGGGTTCAAATTTGGCCGCCATTTCATTAATAGGTGCTGGTCCACAAGCTCAGCGATAGCGGGTCATGCGCAGTGGCTGGGTACTAGTCTAGAACTCCCACGGTTGGGTGAATCTTTCGTAACAACGCCCGACGTCATAGACTATGACGTTTAGGGCGCAAACGTAATCAGGTTGTGACGTCATGTGCCAGAGGTCACGGCTCCTATACGTTTTCCCCCACATGTGTGCTATTCGTGTCCTAAAACCCACTTCGACGACATTATTCGAGAAAAAAATACTAATTTGTTGTTTGGAACACTACTGGGTATGTTTTAATGCAAAGTAGTATAGAGTCATTTGGTATAACCTTTAACAATCCTACCGACAGACAAGAGATTCATGAATCCCATGAACATGCCATATCCATCCCTTACGGTTACCTCTTGATAGACCTAAAGCCAACTACACCAGAAAATAAAAGACTGAGGAAGGTCGTCGAATCGCAGGTTGGGGTTGGACTTTTCACAAGACAAAGGCCTCCGTGGTACACTGGACAAAGGGCAAAGGAAGCAAGTCCCTGAAACGTAAAGTCTGTGAGGAGCTCACCCGTAATGTGAAACGTGGAGAAGGTTGTTGGGTGCCTATTTGCGATTCATGTTCACCGGAAAAATCATTGAAAAGCCCACACAATTTAAGCAGAAGAGAAATAAAGTCAACGAGGCCATTATGGCTGGCGGAATGTTGCAATATTCTATGACAAAAAAATAAAATAATTCTCCTTTCTTTGAAGATAATAATCCTGTCTCTGAATGCAAAATTTCATGCACCTAGCGATATTCAATGAAAATAAATAGTTTAACACAATATATATTCAATTCTTTGAATATAATATTCAATACTTTGAATATAATATTCAATACTTTGAATATAATATTCAGTTCTTTGAATATAATGTTCAATTCTTTGAATATAATGTTCAATTCTTTGAATATAATGTTCAATTCTTTGAATATAATATTCAATACTTTGAATATAATATTCAGTTCTTTGAATATAATGTTCAATTCTTTGAATATAATGTTCAATTCTTTGAATATAATATTCAATTCTTTGAATAGAGTATTGAATTCTTTGAATGGAGTATTCAATGTTCGGATTTTATATTCAATTCTCATTGGCAGTTAACACAGCCAATGGACGGGCGTCTTCCATTTCAGGTCGTCGCAAGAATGATTGTACTGGCGCATGTGGTCGTACCGAGGCGAGATCGTCGAAGTATGGTGGCCGATAAGGGACATCGCTGCATTGTTTCAGGTATGTGGTTTGGTAACACGAAGGCAGGATGCGAAGCGCGAAGTCCAAACACGAAGCCAGGATGCGAAGTGCGAAGGCAGGATGCGAAGCGCGAAGTCCAAACACGAAGGCAGGATCCGAAGCGCGAAGGCAGGATGCGAAGCGCGAAGTTCAAACACGAAGGCAGGATGCGAAGCGCGAAGGCAGGATGCGAAGCGCGAAGTCCAAACACGAAGGCAGGATGCGAAGCGCGAAGGCAGGATGCGAAGTGCGAAGTCCAAACACGAAGGCAGGATGCGAAGTGCGAAGGCAGGATGCGAAGCGCGAAGTCCAAACACGAAGGCAGGATGCGAAGCGCGAAGTCAAAACAAGTGCCACTGCGCATGACCCGATGAAAGCGAGGCCAGGCCGCCATTTGAATTATTTTATTTACCAATTTCGAGATCAGAGTATAGTCGCCTTTCTCGTCGGGATGGTTTACATGAAGAATAAAGTCTGTATATGCTTAGATACACGAGTACAAGACCAGTCTTTCTTTATTACCGGAACCATTTCGTCACTCGATACAGTCAAAATCGCTGATTTTCTTGATTCAAAGTATAGTTCATTTATGCTCGATTTTACTGAAGACAGCGTCATCCGTCAATATTTTAACGTCGGATATATCGTCGAAAATTCTTCATATCAATCACGACATCTGCTATACAATAATAATATGGTCGGAAATTTTACATAAGATTGGAAAACATACAATAAATGTTTCACAGAAACCAAGCATAATAGTATTACATATCATACTGTATCACAGAAACTTAACATATTAAATACTGGTATATATAATTGTATCACAGGACCAGAATATGATTACAAAATATGGAGGACGACAAATGAAGTTGGACGCAAAATTAAAACTAAACAGGAAAAAAAATAAAGGATCAAATTTTTTAAATCCCCAGCCTTGATAATAAATTTGACTAAATCAATCAGTTGTCGGTAACAAAATCTCTCAGCATTAAGAATACTGGAAAATTTATGGTGGTAACACGAAGGCAGGATGCGAAGCGCGAAGTCCAAACACGAAGGCAGGATGCGAAGCGCGAAGGTAGGATGCGAAGCAAAGTCCAAACACGAAGCCAGGATGCGAAGCGCGAAGGCAGGATGCGAAGCGCGAAGTTCAAACACGAAGGCAGGATGCGAAGCGCGAAGGCAGGATGCGAAGCGCGAAGTCCAAACACGAAGGCAGGATGCGAAGCGCGAAGGCAGGATGCGAAGCGCGAAGTTCAAACACGAAGGCAGGATGCGAAGCGCGAAGGCAGGATGCGAAGCGCGAAGTTCAAACACGAAGGCAGGATGCGAAGCGCGAAGTTCAAACACGAAGGCAGGATGCGAAGCGCGAAGGCAGGATGCGAAGCGCGAAGTCGTGTTTGGACTTCGCGCTTCGCATCCTGCCTTCGCGCTTCGCATCCTGCCTTCGCACTTCGCATCCTGCCTTCGTGTTTGGACTTCGCGCTTCGCATACCTAGCGATGTCCCTTATCGGCCACCATATCGAAGCGAAGTCAAGCGTCAGGCGGCTTTCGTCGACTGTTACTCACAGTCACAGTACACTCCCTTTTCCATATATTCCAGGAACATATTATCGGTCAGATTAAACAAAGTTGATATCCGACATATCCTTTATTTCCAGTTCTGTCGCTGACAGAACACTCCAGCTGCCATGTTTGTTTACATTACAAACTGCGGTCAGCCAGTTTCTGTTTCTGTTTCTGTTCGTTAAATTCCTCCAATGTCTGGAGAACCATGCATAGCATGTACTTTTAGTACGGCACACAGCAGCACTAACATATCAAACAATAACCTATCTAATTCCTACACCTACTGGCTTAGATAAGCGTTAAGCACCAAACCACCTCAAGGTGGCAAACGGATTCCCAGTCTCATACTCCTTTCATGGTGTAGGGCAAAACAGAGTCCTCTGCTGATTGCCTCCAGGGTATGGATAATCTGTCTTGATTCTGCATGTGTGTTGAGATTAATTACTCCAGTTGCATCCAGGACTAGCTGTGTTAGGTATCCTGGGTTCCTTTCCAGGGGGTTCCAGACCTCTTCTCCAAAGTAGTACAAAACGGTTTCTTTTAATGCCTCAATGAAGGGGGCCCTGGTTGGCTGCGTGGCTGTACACAGGACAAGGAAATGTGTTCTTGTTTCCGGATCTTTTTGGCACAGAAGGCATGTTGGCCTTGTCTCATATTGGTTAAATTTTGCTCGGTTTTCTTGCAGCATATAGGCGCCAAGAAGAAGTTTCGCTTTGATGTTGGCTTTTTTCACAGCAATTGGTTCATACCCCGCACTGAGCCAGCATGCATGGGGTTTTTTGGGGCTGAAGTCCTCGATGTTCAGATAGTTTAAGGTTTTCTTGTTTCTTGCTTGTGTCCTAATTTTGTGGCTCCAAACTTCCTGTATCCTATTTTTAACCATCTTTTTCCACTTGGTTTCACTGGGCATGTCTTTAATGAGATCATGCGCAGAGGGAAGATCATAGGAGTAGAGGAGATGTTCCATCTCCACAAACCAGCTTTTTGAGTTTGTATCCTTGACTGCTAATTGCCGAAATGCTAGGTCTCTTTCTACACCTGGTTGTCTTAGTATATTTCCTAGTAGGGTGAACTGTCGCCTGTGGATCTCCGACTCTATGGGCACGGTCCCAAGCAGGATGTATAAACCCTCGACAGCTGTTCTTTCTGGGAGATGTTGGATCTGTCTTAGTAGCTGCTTATAGTGAGTTTCAAGGAGGGCTATGTCTGTTTTTTTCAGTTTAACACATTCCAGGCCATAGAGAAGTCTGGGCTGGACATAGGTACACCACATTTTGAGAGAAACTGTTGGATTCACTCCATTTAGCCCATGGAGCCCTGATCCCATAAGTGCATATGCTGTTCTTCTGGCAAGTTGAATTTTGTTACTGATGTTTTCTGTAGTACATTTGGTAGGATTTGGGCCTCTGGTAATTCCCACATGTTCATACTCAGTTGCTTGATCAATCTTCTTGCCATTCATCTCCATGTCCAGTTCTGGTTTGTATTTATTAGACTGGTTAGTGGTCATTACTTTAGTTTTGCTTTCACTGATACAGTACCTCTCCATGTTAGCATAGGTTTCCTGGAGGGTAAGGAGACACTGGAGATCTAGGGTGGTGTTGGAGAGGAAGGCCAGGTCATCAGCCAGAGCAATGACTCCACAGTAAATGGACCCAATTTTAAGACCGATTTTATGTGTCGATGCCATATTCAGCAGGGGGTTGAGGAATACTTTATAAGCAGATGGGGACCACACGCCACCCTGTCGTACACCCTGGCTTTCAGTAAATGAGGTTGACATAATTCCTTCCCATTTCACCTGGGAGGAGAGATCAGAGTACCAGCTGTTCAGAAAAGACCATTTCCGATGATCGATTCCAGTAGTGTGTAACTGGCACAGAAGCGAGTCATGCCAGACGACATCGAAGGCTTTGGAGGCATCAATGAAGGCAGTGTATAGTGGAGTTTTATTGTCAGTCGACTCTGCGATGGCTTCCGTCAGCAAGAGGGCCGCGTTGAGTGAGGAGGTCTTCTTGGTAAAACCTCGTTGCAGGGAATTCTGTTGTAAAAGGAGGATTTCCTCGCACTGCTGTAGGTGTATCTTCTCTGCCACCTTACCCAGTAAGCTCGTCACAGTAATTCTTCTGTAGGAATCTGGGTTATTGACTGGTTTCCCATGTTTTTTGTAGACTGGCGTAATTATCCCATGTTTGAACTGCTCTGGGGTCTTAGCCAAATCAAAGATCCCATCCAATAGATTAGTTAGGACAGAGACCACCTTGTCTCCTCCATACTTCAGGTGTTCGGCAGCAATGCCACTAGCATCTGCAGCTTTGCCATTTTTCAGACTAGATATTATACTTCGGACTTGACTTTCACCAAGTTTTGGGTACTGTAGTGCCATCTTGTCACCAGCTCTCTCAATTAGGAGCCTTTGGAGTTGAATTTGGTGTTTATAGTTCTGGTCGAAGTTTTCTCGATCATCTGGTTGTGCAAGCCTAGAGAAGTATTCGGCCCATCCTTGGCATATGTCATTAGGACTGGCCAGATGGAGGTCATCTATGACAAGTTCACTAAGTCTGGTTTTCCCTGTATTTCGTTGTTTCCTGATGAGCCGATAAAACAAGTTTTGATCATAGGCTGATGAGGTCATTATGGTTTTGTAGAGTTGGTAGCGATGCTTTGCGGTTTCCTGGCGTTGAGCACCACGGAGATTTTTCTTCATGGTGATCATTGACTTGTAGGTTTGACTTTCAGTATCAGTAGGTCTTCCCTCATTTTTCCACTCCCAGAATGCCCTTTTGCTTGCCTTGATTAGGCTGCTGATTTCAGGATTCAATGGCTTGAGGGATTTCTTTTTGGTTCTGGTTGCTGTTGGTGCACATTCTTTAGCTGTAGATGTCAGTATGTCACATATGTTGTCAATGGCGAGTTCAATATTGGCCAGTGATGTATTGAGATGATCATCCTTCAGTCGTTCATTAAGTAGTTCCTGGTATTTTCTAGTGTCAAGTTTGTCCCACTTGATTCTGGGATGAGCCGGAACATCATCCAGGGGGCTCTGTGATGGTCTATGTTGGATTGCTGCTTTCAGCGAAGCTGTCACAAGGCTATGTGGAGAGGTATTAAGGGGATCCTGGCTGGCCACCTTGACTCTACTTATCAGGTTGTCACATGATTGAAGGATGTAATCGATGTTCGATTTACCACCTGCATGCTGATATGTCCAGTCCTTTGGATATCCTGTAGATGGAACAAGACCTTGCTCTTCGCAGAATCTTTGGAATATTCTGTCTCTTTCAATGCGAGGGGTTCTGAAAAGGGATGCATTCATATCTCCCATTAAGATTATGTCTGCTATAGGTGCATACTTCAAGATTATCTCCCTTAGCTCGTCAATAGCACACTGGAATTTTTCCTCAGCCCTGGGGGTGCCTCTACATGGTAGATACGCATTGATGATACAGCAGTCTCTAGTTTCTGTTTTAAGGAGGATTGCACTGGTTCTGTTGCCACCATCATGGATCTTCTCTACAAAAGGGTCCAGTTCCTTTTTCCAGATGATGGCAACACCACCCTTGCCTCTAGGTCTCTGTAAGGGTGAGATAGGGTCGTCATCATCGTCACTCTTGATAAAGGTAGAAAGACATAACATCTCACAGTATTGTTCAAGTTCCTTCTTCTCAAAAGAATATAGCCAGTGTTCCTGCAGTGCTATGATGTCTATTGGTCCCATTATCCTGGTGAGATACAGTTTGTTGGTGTAGAAATTTTCCACATTAAAAGTTGCCAGGTTAATGCATGATGACAGCTGAGCAGGGTTCTTGACTCCAGGATCCGTTTCTAGGGAGGGAGCAGTGTTCTCCGGCCATACTCTAAAAAAGACTGGGATGAGTTTTTTGTTGGTTCACTATGTGTATCTGGTTGGTTCATCGGGGTGATTCTGGATGTTGAGATGGGTTCAGTTTCTGTTAGGTCAATGGTGGATGTTACTGGGGTTTCTTTTCTTTGCATCTCACTTTGGTCTTGGCCCATACATATATCTTGTACTCCGCTGTTTGGAGAGGCATTCGGCTTCTCACCACTTGCTGTTTTTTTGCTGTTGTTCTTTCGTTTACCATATCTCTGTTTATTGGTTTTGATGGGGCCTTGCTGGTGGAGAAGTGGTTGGCCATACAGGCCTGAAGGATATGGCTGGGGCTGGGGGAGCAGATGGTAAAATTGGGATGGTGGTGCCATCAGCTGATATGGCATACTGGGGTGGTAGACATTTGGTGGATAGGTTGCTATTGGCAGAGGTGTTGGCGTGTCCCTCGAGTTTCTCTCCAGGGAATCTAACCTGGATTTGAGATTCTCCATCTCTAGTGTCTTGATTCGGTCTTCTAAGTGTCTGGTTTGTTCCTGTGGACTTGGTAGGGAATTGGCATAAGCTGGTTGATTTCTTGTTGAAGTATAACTTTGATGGTCAGTTAAGTTTTTACAAGCAGTTGCTTCAGGGGTCTTCTCTCCTTGTGCTAGGAGTAGGTTGGTTCTCAATAGCTGGTTTGTTTTTTCAGCCTCAAGGAGTTTATTTTCCAGGGATATGATTTTTGATTTGGCTGTCGCTAGTTGTTTTTCTGTATTGGTTAGCTCAAATTGTTTCTTCTTGATGTTCTTCTCCCATTGAGTTAGGTGCTTTTCTTTATCATTTAGGGTCTTGGATAGTCGTTCTAAAGCTAGGCGTTCGTCTAATCGAGGTTGGTCAGGTGTGGAGTCCATTGGGCCTTGGGTGAGTGGAATGTTTAACTGTCGGTCTTGTATTATGGTGGTTGCGGCATCGGCCGTTTGAACGGTCTGTTGTATTACGTTAGGTACTCCTAGCCCTACTGCATTATTGCATGTAGAGCTATCGGTGGCATTTACTGTTTTCATCATTTGTATATCAAGGCCAGAACAGCTGTAGCACTTATATTCGTCGTCCGAATGGGCTAGGTCATTGAATTGGTTGTAAGTCAGTTCCTCACACTGGTAATGGATCCAGAGGTGGCATACATTACACCATATAGTATCTACATTATTACTTTTCATGCAGATTGGGCATAATAAGGAGGTATCCTCTGTGTCTCTCCCTTCGTCCTGCCTGGTTATTGCCATGTCAGTGGTCAGATGAGTGTTTATTTTTCTGCTCCCTGGACCGAGCTCTGTAAGTACATTTCTATTGAACACACCTGGTGCCCCATGATTATATCGTATGGGGTATATGTCTGTGGATGTAGAGACTACACATGTTTCTTCAGTAGTTTGCTGTGATCCCCCTTGAGCTATAGGCATTATTTTATGGGACGCCTGGTTTGGTTCGATTGGTTGGATATTGGTTGGTTGGGTAGGGGTCGGTGGCAATGCCTCTATTGGTATATCTGCAATATGGCATCTCGTAACGTTGACTTGGTTTACTTTGTGCTGGTCCGTGTTATTTTTGTCTAATCGAGGGAAGTTCATATTTGGACTCTTTTCTCTACTTTCCTGTAGGAATTCATGGCAGAATGTTCTAATTTTGTCATTAGCTGACTGTAGGTCTGGAAACATATCAACCAGGTTCAGTATTTCAGGTAAGTCCTTAGTAATAAACGAGTTGAGATTTTGTCCGTTCACAGAGACAAGACTGGTTGTGTGATACGAGTTGATCCTGTACAGTTGGCGACCACCTCCAACAGGCTTAACAGCTAGGGAGTCTTCAGTGACAAGTCCACTTTGGTCTTTCTTGCAGGATGGTTTACATGAGACATTGGGGTTCCTTTCATAGTAGTATTGTTGGGCTTTTTTGTAGGCTTCATATACACCGGCAGAACACTGGATTATTAATGTGTTGGATTTTAACTTTATGTCACATGGATTTTCACGATTAGTAGCAACAAGTTTTTTCTGTACTGCTTTACGCTTATTCAGTGAGTAGTTCATCAGTTTAGCAGGCTGCGACAGATTGTTTGTAGTGCTATGTGGGGTTACTTTTGATGGTGTATATGGGTTCAGTGGGCGCCTGGACCTAGTGGCTCTTGTTGTAACGGTCGTGACACACTTACTCTCATCAGTGCTAGCCATTACTACACTATGGTTGGCTGTGAATAGCTGGTGAATAACTCTTATTCTCAGGAGACAGGTGGAGAGGTTGGATGTAGTCAATGGATGGATGAATAGTAATTCTCGGTTTGTTGGTTGATTCAGTGGGAATTTTAAAAGAATACAAACTATCAGCAGCTTAAAAAGAGTTCTCACACACACACAGGTTCAGTTAACTTAAAATACAGGAATTCAGTCTTTGGCACCGGTGCTGGGAGAGCGTAAAAACATGCAGTAGCAGGTACTTCACTGTTAATTGATAAAAGTTTGTGGGCATACACTATCGTCCTGGGATTATAAAAGTTCGAAGTTGGGCAGGATTGCAAGCGTGGGTTAAGAGGCAGGATAAAACAATCGAATAAAAGCAGGATAAAAGACTTTGTTGGGCCTGTGCCTGTGGTTACTATAGGCTCACTCACAGGGATTTATAGTTCAGTCAGTTCGTTGCAGTGGAATTCCTTTACCACATAAGGATAAAAAGTACTGGATACATGCAATGTCTGGGTAAAAGTATGACTCAATGGGCTGCACACAGTAAATAGTACACTTTCCAAGATAAAAAATAGTTGGATCCTACCTTGAGTTCAGCCAGGTCGGGATTTAGTAATTATTTTACCAGCAAATTCGTCATTATTGTGCGTTGTTGTTGCGCGTTCGTAGAATTGCAGATTTCGTGTGGGAAATAGTGTCTTTCACTTGGTTTTCAGGGAATATCCGTTTGCTACCTGGTGCTTGGGTTAGAACTTGTTAGTAATCTTGCAACGAGCTGTTAAAAAGGGCGTCCGGCAATCTTCCAAGGCTTGAGGTTAGTGTTGGGCCAAGACAAATTCAAGATGGCGGCGTCCGATAAAAGTCCGTGCAGGTGGAGAAGAAAGGCGACACACACAGGGGGTCCCGTAGCCGAGAGGCGAGAGGCGTTTGGTACTAAAGCCGCAAATCAAGCCAACTATTCTAGGATCATGAGAGATCAGAACAACTATTGTCAGCTAACAGCAACTAAAAACAAACTGCAGGTTATAGGATAGAACTTGAGTGAAGCTAGAGTGCTAAAATGTTAAAAGCAGGAGCAGAAATTTTCACGTCTTCTCTCCACCGCGAGTAGTTGTCCAGTGCAGTTTGGTATGTGAATGATGTGGAAGTTTACCCCTGATATTCGCGTTTATTCTTATTTGACGTGTACAATTTTAGGTTACATGAATCAAAATACTGTTAGCAGATAGAAAACATTCTTAGAATACGTTGTTTAATTCAAGATTGACTATTTTCACACGTTTTTTTGTTCGAAAACTGTGCCGTCTTTTCGCCGACTCGACCCCAAGCTCGACCGATCAGCCGAAGAGTTGGCGATCAGACTCTAGCACTGTACGGTCTTTTGACTTATCATTTCGAGCAGAAGTCATGATGATTCCGAATATTTCAAAATATTTGACGCGTCTTCAGCCGTTTTCATTATCACTTTTGTCGTATTTGATTAGCCACTTTCAGACCCACTTTACCTCGCAACTTTCCCGAGTTGAAAAAGCTGCTCGTAGAAATAAATTCGTTATCCTGTCTCTGCTCGTTTGATACTGAATTTTATCCTGTTTCCTGGCGGCTTCGCGGCCGTGTGGCATTTTCTCCAGGAAACAGGATAAAATTCAGTATCAAACGAGCAGGGACAGGATAACTTATAATGTCATTGGTCAAGTAGCCTAAAAGCTATCTCATCATTTCCTTTGAACATGTAAATATTATTGTTTGCAATGATTGAATAGTATATTCAATGATTGAATAGTATATTCAATGATTGAATAATATATTCAGTGATTATATTCAGTGAGTGAATACTTATTTTCAATCATTGAATACTTATATTCAATCATTGAATACTTATATTCAATCATTGAATAATTATATTCAATGATTGAATACTTAGTTTCAATGCTATATATACTATATATCGGTTGAATTGAAAATATAAAACATTATTGAACATATATATTCTATATTCGAATTGCTCGATTTTTGAATGTATAAAATGATTAATAGGATAAAAACGTGAAAAATTGAATATTGCAACAGATCGCCTGCCATAGGCCATCACTCGGCAGTGCATGGAGGCGTATACACCTCAGATGACGAGAAAGATGTGTCAGACTTATGCTGACACGGTGACGGGTATGATAACTTTAGAAACTGATAGTACTGATACGTATTTAATGAAGACTTGCGTTGAACTGCAGGGATTACATACCATAGTATAGACTATGCTGAGGCGATGAAGCAGAGTATCAAACTGAGATGGTATCTATTCAGGCGCGGCGGAAGCAATTCAACATTGGGGGCCAGATCTGTGGTGAGGCAGGGAGAGGGTGTACGTCCCCCTCCCACGATGGCGGGGAAGGGGGTCCAGGGATCCTCTCTCGGAAAATTTGAAAAATTTACCCGTGATTTTACGCACTGTGACGCATTTTCAGTGAAGCTTTTAGGATGAAAATTTTCACAATTTCCGCCTTGCTAACTCTTTCAAAGAGGTTAAAAATAAATTCTGCCTCAAATATTGTTGTCCCTCTTCTCGCCAGTTTAATTCAAAGTCAACTTTGAAGAAAAGGTCACTTCAACTATGCATAAGTTCATGCCTAAATGCAAAGCTGGAGTTGTAAGTGCCAAACGCGGCAATTTCCGGCGCTAATTAACGTTTTTATCGAAAAATAGAGGCGCTACGACCACAGTCGAAATGTCATGAAACTTTGTCTGGACAGTATCAGGTCGTATCACTAGGCTCCAGTGGCGGGGAAACCGTGAGACCCAGGGGTGGGGGGTCCCCCCAATAGGGGGGCAAGGACCAATTTGGGCCTCCCCCAATAAATATGACAAGTGCCTTGAAATTAGTCGAAAATTTGCAGAAAAGCATCTAAAATCTCAAAATTTTCCGGGAGAGTACCCCGACCCCCTCTTTCTTCCTTCAGGTCCATATTGATCGTGACTAATGTTGAATTGCAGTTTCATGCCAAGTGCCAGGTTCTTCCCAGTGTAGATCTGATTTAGGAACCGAGCAAAAATTACCAGGGGGGGGGCGGGACCGGTTAATTGTGAAACATGTGTTCAAAAAAGTCTTGTACCCCTACCTTTTATACAGTAAAAAAATTATGTGCCCCGTGCGAAACAGTTGATGTCCCGTTGAAGTTTGACATTTAATAATCCGAATCGGAACAATGCAATATGAGCACCACGAGGATCTTGAAGTACATGGGTCCATACGGCCCCTAGCCTCGGGTTAAGCGAAATTAGACACAAGTTACGAAACGTAAAGCGATAGATCTTGCACGCTACGCTCGTATTTTGCTATCAGCATGCCACTTTACAGGAAATCGTATAGACTGCATGCAGGCTGAATTGCATGTACCTGCCGGATGTGGCATGCGGATGCTATAGATTGGTTGCGCGCTGACTGGTATAATTTAGGAAACTTACACGGGGTCAGCTGAACAGAATGGTGGATTGTGAAATCAGGGCATATTATGGAATGTAATATAATAATAATAGCCTGAGAATGAGGATGCTATTTATCTTGTGTGCATATATATGCAATTTTCAAGGGTTATGGTGGGTGTTCAAATATAGTCAATTTTGTGCAACTGAGGCTCTGGCTGGTCAAATCGCCATATTTTTGTCCCTGTAATTGGTCCCGTTCATCAATGCGACAAAAAAATCCTGTCACTTCCCGAGAACCGGTTAAAAAAATCTTGGTCCCTGCCCTAAATTAACCGGTTCCACCCCTGATAATTTTTGCCCCGTCCCTCTGATAAATACAGCAATTACGATCAGTACAGTCTGCATTACTATCAGTTTCATGTGATATCTGGTACTTTTGTACAAACAGCTCCGGGGTCCTAGATCGCCGGAGATGCGTTCTAAGCGTTTTCCCGGAATTAAATCTGAACATAATGTATGCAGATTTAGGGTTATATTATACAGCTCTGAGACCTTAAATGGCCTGAGATGCATTCCGAACGATTTCCAACAATTAAACTAACACGTCATTTGTCAAATATCAGTATTATATTTTATTCTCTTGTCATCTTGAAAACACAATAATAAAGCTTTGGGCCTATATACCTCGTAGGCTAACCCAGTGGCGTCGGAACGTAATTGAAAGTGGGGGACCACTATCATAGCCCAACAGGTGGGGCTCCAGGGGCCGCTCCGGGGTCCTAGATAGCCGGAGATGCGTTCTGAACGTTTTTCCGGAAATACAACTGATCATACTGCATGCACATTTATGATTCTATTTTCACGATTTTTTTTCGCGATTATAAGCATGCATCGATATTGAAAACATCGCACCTCATGCCTTCATCCATTTGACGTTCTAGTTATATTTAAAACATACAAAACGATGACTTATAGTTCTTGGGAGGGAAACCAATATGCCTACAGATAAGATTCATTCACACAAAGATAAAACAAGGAAATCCTCACAGCCCAACAGGCGAGGGTCCATGAGCCGTTTAGGCCCCGGAAGCTCCGAGGTTCCAGATCTCCAGAGACGCGTTCTAAGAGTTTTCCCAGAAATAAATTCGAACGTAATGTATGCAGATTTATGATTCTATTTTCACGTATGTTTCGCATTTATAAGCACTCATCGATATTGGAAAAAATCATATTTCATGCCTGAATTCATTTGACTGTTTTTTATCACATAAAAAGAACACATAAAAATCTGATCACCTTTACATCATGGAACATTAGAACCAATATGATAGCGATTCATTTACACAAAGCTAAAATGAGCGATCGTCACAGCCTGACAGGCGAGGGTCCAGGGGCCGCCTAGGCCCCGGAAGGTCCGGGGTCTCCGGTTGCCGGAGATGCGTTTCACCCGTTTTCCCGGAAACAAATCTGAACACAATGTATATAGATTTATGGTTCTATTTTCACATTTGTTTCGCATAAACCCGCATCGATATTGAAGAATATGCCGGACTCCATTTGACTTCCTTGTTTGACACAAACAAAACGGGCCTATAACACACCACTACACGTCCTGGCACTCTATCTGTAATTTTTATGTGGGGACATGGTCAGTTAGGGATGCATTCGCAACTTCTCGGGGATCTCCGGTTTGAGATGTCCCTCGAAGGCCATTGACGCCATATTGGACTAGAGCGTGGTCACGTGTGTTTCGATGTCAGGGAACTGTCAGTGACGTCACGGGAATTATATCTTGCCAATACGTGGCGTGTGTACCATTTAAACTGATGGTTTTCTATTGAAACGTGCTTCGAATGAAAAGAATAAACAGTTTTTAGAATATCTGACGTAAATCAGAGACTCGCAGGAAATATTTGCTGGTCGGGGATTAAGGCTTCCGCGAGAGTGATTGGGCTTCGGAGCCGAGTCACATCTGGAGATTCATAGGAAATTCATGTTGTCGTCCCCCGAGCGTAGAATCAGTCCCCTTCGTAGATTTCCGCTCGGGAGTTCCGAATGTTAGGGATGCTGAACAGTGGGTGACCAAAAGATATTCGGGCCCCCCTAAATCAAAAGTGAGGGGTGGTGGTGGGGGGGGGGGGGGGAGGGGCCTGGCCCCTCCGCTTCCGACGCCACTGTAACCATGTTAAAATGATTAAAACTAAACATCATCAGATCACTTTCCGATCCATATGTCATTTCATGACTGTGAACATTAAACTTTTGCTGAAGATATCACAACAATATTGTGTAGAATATCAAACTGTGTATCATGGACTATATCTCGTGGCCATGGTGAAATACTGACTAGAAAAATGAAACTAATATCACTCATTGAAACGTGGCCATGGTAAATTACTGACTAGAAAAAAATTAAACTGATATATTTTCCGGAAATGAAGTATCACGAATGTAGTATAGCCTTCAGCAAAGCTTATACATATACAGCTTTCAGTTTATTGCCCCTTTTGCACTTCGCGAACGGTAGACCGAGGCTGCCGATGCTTCATTATCAAATCCGCACGCATCGAGCAGAAGGAAAAAAACACACGAGTTAGTGCTAATAATTAATTGAATAGTAAATTTGCCTGCTTTAGGCTATCCGTCGAGGGTTCCCCTGCAGTATCCGTCAAGGGTGGAGTCTCATGAACATAGCTACAGCTCTTGCATAATCCACTTTATTATCATAAAACGGAAAGTCGTGGTAAACCCATTGTTGAGCGAACTGACGCGTCACTACTGGAACGGAACATGCTTACGTGCCTGGAGACGGACATTTTTTATTTCTTTCTTTTCCCTTTTTCTTTTTATACGCCCGCCAAAAAGGCGGACGTATTATGTGATGGCGGTTTCCGTCCGTCTGTCCGTGTGTCCGTCCGTCCCCCGTGTCCGGTCTATATCTGTCGCGTACAAAAATGAAGGTCGAGGTCAGAGGTCAAAGGTCACTGGCCTGAAAAACAGGAAATCACTGAAGTGTTCACGAGTGTCCGGTCTATATCTCTGAATGTTTTCTATCCACAGTTGCAATTTTTTGTGAGTGGATACATCAGGTGGAGACGATGTGTCGCGTACCGAAATTCAGGTCGAGGTCAGAGGTCAAAGGTCACTGTTGCCTAAAATCAGGAAATCATTGATCATTGATAGTTTTCTATCTACAGTTCTAATTTTTGGTGTGTGGATGTCCTAGGGGGAAACGATGTGTTGCATACCAAATGTAGGTCGAGGTCAAAGGTCAGTGGTACCAAAAAATCAGGAAATCGTTAAAAATTTCTAATTTTTTGTGAGTGGATTCAATAGGGGGAAATGAAGTGTTGCATACCAAAAGGTCAAAGGTCAGGGGTCACTGTGTCCCCAAAATTAGGTCAAGGCCGAAGGTCAAGGTCACTGTGACCCCCGAAATTATGAAATTGTTAAAATCATGATTTTTTGTGTCCATTGAGGGAAGATGATGTGTCATGTACCAAAATTCAGGTCAAGGTCACTTTGACCCAAAATCAGGAAATCATTAAAAAATTGTTTTTTTTGTTGTGGCAGTAGATACATTAAGGGACACGATGTGTTACAGACCAAAATGTGGGTAAAAGGTCAAGGTCATTGTGACCTTAAATTCAAGAAATCATTAAAAGAAACATTTTCATATGCCTGTCGAAGAGGAGGTCATGTAATGCGATATTGCGTTCTGTCCAGTCATCCATTAACATGTGTTGTCCATTTGTTGTCTCTGGTTTCAAGGTATGAATTGGTACCAAACTTTGGGTATACCTTACTTGCATGGCAAAGAGGAGCCATATTCATTTTGAGATCAATTTGTCAAAGACCAAGGTCACAGTCCCCCAAAACTGAATCAAGTTTAGCTAACTATATGCGTTAGGTTGGAATATTCAGAGTTGTCTCCCCTACATGTATATGGCATTTGTCCTGTGGTGTTGTCTCCTATGTTTGATACATGTAAGAAACAGCTACATTCAGTTAAACTGTTGTGAAATATAAACCGTACATTTATTAATTTAATGAGGAGAGGGGTCCTTTATGAACTTATACCTGTTTATTAACTCAAGAACAAAGGTTTACTCCATCACTTTCTTCACATTTTTCTTCCTTCATAAACAATTTTCTCTCGCCTGAAAGGAATTCATTTAAAGGGAAACTACTATTTTCTTGAGTTTGACTATTGTCGATTTCAGTGTGGGATATGCGAGCTTTCAGCTCTTGTTTCAAGGTCACCTAGTTACCAAGAGTTAAGACCATTTTAGTTTATCATTCAATATAAGATGTGAAATATGTTACATTCTCACAAGCACAAAATCGTAGACCGTTCTCTGGATTGCTAGCTACCAATTGGGATCAAGGCCATTAAACAACTTTGAAATTCAGACCAGTGTAATTCCAGATATATGGGCGTATATTGAAGCCCCTTGGGCTCTTGTTTTGTTTTGTTTTGTTTTTGTTTTTGTTTTCTCTGTTTTTGTTTTGGTTTTTTTGCTTTTTTTTTCTTTTTTTTGGCGTATCCAAGGGGGTCGTTCGCACCGGACGACCCCCTAACGACGCCCCTGTGTATACCGGTATATTAGTCGTTTTCTTTGTTTTGTTAGGCCCAAGTAATTAATAACCCAAATGGGGGACTGCATCCTAAATCACGCATAGGCAAATACAGTTTGGGAACTACCGACACAGAAAAAGCCCATCATCCCTAGCCCACAGGACTCGTTACCGGTACTGTTGTTAATTGGTTAATTAGGTGGGGGGCACTGCTTTTCTCTCTCGATGTCACCCCTCCTCCCCTCCCCCCAAAGAAAAAGCAAACAAAACAAAGATGAGAGCAGTTCCTATGATGGATCACGGCTTTACCACCATGTAGGCTACCCAAGTATAAGTGAGTGAGTTAAGAGTAAAGCACAATGATTAAATAAAACCTTCAAAAGGGCGAACTTTCCAGCGCAATTCATTAGAGGGAGCAATGCAGTGGGATTTATTTTAAGTCTTTTCATAATCGTGTTTGTATGTATTGCACACAGTGCGGTAAACACAAGTATTTCACAATCTAGGACGTTTATGCGTCAGTCGATGATCCTTCTTGCTATTTTTGGCCATTCTGACAATGTGTCCTCCGCTGACCACGTGCTCAGCGAAATCCGACATTCCGCTATATTGTGACGTCACGAGATTTCCGCCATATTGTCGTTGCCGTGTGCGAGCAGAGGGTTTTCAATACGTCTCGAGAAAAAATCTCGCTGGAGTGGCGAATATCAAACCATTTCTTCAATCAATGTGCAGAAATATCGTGGTGAGTATCCTCTATATTTTCATGCAATCTTGTAGCTTAGAAATTCAGAAAACGTGCTGAATATACAATTTGTACATCACAAGCTGGCAAGAGCGGTCTCGCTGTGTGAGCCTGTGTGTTGTTTTCTGACGGGTTCATGTGGGTGGGTTTGTATTGAAACAAGTTTATGTGATTTGTCTCTCAAAACATCGACGTTCGTGCGAGATTCGTCAATTCTCCGAGATTCGTCAAAATGAATGGAAGTCCACCAGGCCCCAAAGAAATTCTGTACGGTCGGTAGTCCGGATTCTTATGATAAATTTTCAAGATAATCTCTCAAAAACAAACTTGCCCCTCACCCCCGGCACATATGCACAAACACATTATACCGTATCACATTAGGCTCTTGAGAGCATTCAGTACCTGCCAAAACGATTTGAAATGCATATTTTGTACAATAATTTGAAAAAATGTACCAAGGTGAAATTAGAGTTCTCCTACATACAAGGTAAGAATTCGGCGCAATGTTTATACTGATGACATACACATTTTTAGGTATGTAGTTTGTGTCCAATAAAGCCAGCTGGCACATATAAACCAGGATGGAATAGGACAGTCCTGAGATATGAATCTTTAGCCAGGAAAGGCATGAAACGACGTCAATGTGGCCTAACCGCAAATGCCGAGGTTTTTGTGGCTACATGGCTACATTTCTCTATAGAGAGTGTAGCCACATTTTAGATAATGTCTTCTTTTTTATGATAAATAACAAACTGAAATAGCTCGGCAAACAAAATTTAGTCTGTAAATGTAGCCACTTTCCATGCAGACGAACTCCCAAGAATAAGAAAAACATCGGTATTTGTCCAGGCCTTGCACTCACCTCGTATTTACCGATTGATGTCGGATTTATCGGAACCCGCAGGCTTGTCGCAGAATTAGTATATTGTTATGATACAGCCTACAGGATTCGCACGGCTCCTGGAAACTCCTTAAAACTCCTGGAATTTAATTCTAGTGTTGGAAAGTCCTGGAATGTCCTAAAAAATAAAGTGATAGTCCTGGAAACTCCTTAATTTTAATCAAATCACACGAATCGAACGTTTTTGCCTGGTCAAATGTTATGATATACGTTGAAACTCCGTAAACTGTAATCAAATCAATCGAAACTATCATTGTTCATGTTGGGTGACCGGTCGTCGAACATTCATTGTCGTGACAGGTGCGCGACTTGCCGTAAAGGGAAACTGATAAAGGGAGACTACTCACTGAGTTCGTTTGCGACATCAATGGTTAAGAGTTGTACTCGCCGTAAAGTGGTCTTCAATCACTTTTGCTAGAATTCCCGCTCAGAATTTGTTTACCGTCGTCAATGTTGACACGCTTCGGTGAACTTTTGAACCTTGACTATGCCCCCTGGAAAATGTGTCTTCAACGAGCGCTGGCTCAGTCAACCAAATTACACCGCCTGGTTGGAACGGGGTGCAGATAAGTCCAACGCGAGGTGTAAAGTTTGTCAAAAAACGTTTGATATTAGCAACTGGATTCACCATTCGAGATTTCTTTAACGAAAGTGTTTTATAAAGGAACATGATCTTACGTAGTAGTTTCAAAACCATGCTTGAATAACCCGTGAAAAAGTCCTGGAAACTCCTGGAATTGCAATAAAATTATACCTGGAAATTTGAAATTATTGACCTGGAAAACTCCTGGAAAACTCCTGGAATTTTGTTTTAGTGTAAGTGTATGAACCCTGATGATAGTAATCATCACAAGCATATCCGGTGTCATGGCGGGATGCTCAAAATTTAGCTCGTGATTTTCTTTTATGAAATCTGTTATATGGCCCAACCATCGTGGTTCAAATATTTATTTCGGTTGCTGGAATTGAAACATGGAATATGTAATTACGTTTTGGTGAAAATTTCCTGGAAATTGAGGAAGATTATGGACATTATGACAACAGAACCAGACAGTGAGGTGGCCAGATTGAAATAGTACAACAACAACATACAACACTGTACCACAACAACGTTCATAGATAGAGAATTTTTGTTCTAAAAATTGATGGTTTGTCTCAAATTGGTGGTATAAGTGAATGAACTGAGAAATGGAATGTGTAGATATACTGTTGTAGAATTAACTTTTGAAAATTGACAAAAGAACATTGACAAATACGTGGCCAGGCTGAAATATTACAACAACAACAACATACAGTGGTATCAGTGAGCATTATGAAAGGAGTCTGACAGGATAGAAGAAGGATGGATAAATCAAATAGTGGTGCTGGTAAGAACAATTCTGGGGCGAGTAGTAACAGTGAAGAAGAGGTGTGTGACAAATGTGACAAGGCTGTTGGGGATGACGAGAGGGGACTTGCATGTGAAATTTGCAGTAGATGGTACGGTATCATGCTAAATGTCAAGTTATGCCAAATAACGTATACGACTACTTGAGGAAATCTGGACAGAATTTACATTGGTTTTGTGACAAGTGCAATGGCGCTGTGGGGAAGTTATATAACACTTTGAACAGTCGGGGAGTTCGACACGACAGCTTGGAGAAAAAGTTTGACGAAATGAATAGTGAGATGTAGAGCACTTTGGATAGCTTTGGTGAAAAGTTGGGGAGTTTTGTGCCAAGTACAAATAGTGTGGCCAACACTGTGAAAGAAGTCGAAGAGCGAGATAGAAGGAAACCGAACTTGATTATACATAAATTAGATGATTTAGATTCAGAGGATCCAGCTGCTAACTTAGTAGCTTCAGTTATATTCCACTTGTTAGGACCAGAGGAAGTGGAAAGCCATAAGCCAAAGTCTGTGTCACGAATTGGAACGAGAGTCACTGAAGTTCAAAGACCAGTTAAGATTGTTTTTGAGAATGAAGATGTGAAAATAGATGTTTTGAGGTCGTCGGGGGAAGCTGAGGAAGGAGGACTGTCCATACAAGATTTGTCCAAGGATTTGACTGAAATAGAGCGAGAGGAGAACAGGAAACTGGTTCAAGAGATGAAGAGGCGAAAAGATGGTGGTGAGGATGTGATGATAAGATCCGGAAGGATTGTTCATCGTACTTTTCGTCCACACTAGCAGTCTTCTACAAAATAGTAACTTTGTACATAGTCGTGTGGATAGTGTTCCTTTACGAAGCTCCCTGAAAATTTTGTATAGGAATGTGGATAGTTTGCCGAATAAAAAAGCTGAATTGGAATCTTTGATAGCAGATATGGAACCAGATATAGTGGCACTTACAGAGGTTAAGCCTAAGCATTTTATCGGTGAGTTTGGAGTGGAGGAAATAAATTTGGAAGGATACCAGCCCTTTGTTGATGAGAAATCATTTAAAGGCAACGGCAGGGGTTCTGTCATATATGTACGGGATACAGTGAATGCTGAACTATATCATGGTCTTATGGACGACAACTTTGAAGAAGCAGTTTGGTGTGCATTGCAGCTGAATAATAGTGACCAATTATTGTTGGGATGTATATACCGAAGCCCTAGCAATGATGCAGGAAACAATGAGGACTTTTTGAATTTGTTTCATGAGGCAGCGAGTACGAACTGTTCGCATATTCTGATATTAGGTGACTTTAACTGTAGGGATATTGACTGGGATCTACTGACAGCAAATACACCTGAAAATCATGTAGAATGGCGGTTTCTGGAATCAGTCAAGGATTCTTCGTTGTATCAGCAGGTGCTATTTTACACAAGATACAGAGATGGGCAGACATCAAGTAAACTAGATTTAGTGTTTACAAATGAGGAGAATATGGTACAAGATATCGAGCAGTACCCACCATTGGGTTTGAGTGATCATGTGATGATTGGATTTGACTTTGTTTGTTGTCAGGAGATTTCTGCGGATGTTGGTGAGAGATATGTGTACTATAAGGTAGACATTGAAGGTATGAGAGGACAGGGGTAGAATTTCGACGCGAATCCGGGAATCGACTCGCGCAAGGACTCGCCTGAAATGCAACTTGCGCGAATCCAGTTGGATTCGCGCAAGCAAAGCTTAGTTTAATCAGTGTGTTGTTCATTCAAAGAGATTTATTAGATATTTCACGAAGATTCAAGTCAAATAGCTGACCTGTAATCAGAAAACTCCCGAGATATCCTTTTATCTTGCTGCAAAACGGACAATGGCGGTCCTCTATGTTTTGATGACGTAATGCGCTAACTAACACTCGGAAACCTTTGCTAGATTATTTTTTGGGAGCCTCGAATACTTTCTGTAATGGTTCCCGACTGGCGCCAAATGACTCAAGTGTATTCTCCTTGGCTCGGCTGTTGGTGCAAAGCCACCTACGTTAAACCCAACAGGCGAAAACAGCCTATATGAAGGAATTGAATCCGGCTAACACGTGGTCCTCGCAGGGAATTACACGAGGGTGAAAATGAAACCTGGGACATCTGGATATCAATTCGCAGATGAATTTGATTCGGATTTGTTCATAATTAGATTGATAAACAATTTTCCCTAAGACAGCACATCGGGCAAAGTAGAATCAAGCGGTAAGGAAATTTGTGAAAATAAAAATGGATCGTTTCTTCAGAGACATTGCCTGCATGAGACCTGTCATGAACAACAACAACGCGGTTTACCACTTTGCGTTGAGAAGACGCATTTCTTCAGAAGTCAGTTTATTTGAGGTCAAGATTTTAACTTTAACGGCACTGCACTTCTTGTTTATGTCTGCGACTCTTGAATTTTTGTTGGTAATTTTTATCTTTCACTGTAAAAACCATCATGGTATGAAATGAAAATATGTGGGACAAAAATATCAGGAATTTCCTTATTTTTTTAATGTTGCTGCGTATATAAATCCATGCCGAACTGTTATGCCTAGTCTTTATATAAAGGTTCATTAATAATAATTGTTTTACTGCTTGCCAGGAAATGATGCAGGTGGCCAGCTTTTATTTTTTATTTATTTATTTATTTTTGTTTGCAATGCAGACAATCCCAATTGTTTTTTTGCAATACAAAGATACAAAAGAAATAAGATTCAGACTATATATACTTACCACTTAACAAAAAATGTTTAGGTTGAATACTGCTCATCAATGGAGATAACCAATCACTCGCCGGAACTAATTTAAGGGTGTGCTATTTTAGGTGTGCTAACCACCCTCAGAATAAATGAATAATTTAAAAGTGATTTCAATCAATTTCCCATTGAGAAGTTTACATTTAGTTGCACAGTGACCAGCACTGATGGAAGTGGCAACTGGTCAAGAAATGCTGGGTGCGAGAAATTTGGATTCTCACAAACTGTGCCACTGGGAATCCAAAGTCCGCAAATTTGGATTCTTTGGATTCTCGCAAACTAAGCCATTGAGGATTCTCGCAAAATTTTGCGAAATTCTACCCCTGGAGGAGAGCTCGAACCAGTAGAGTGGACAGAGGAATTTGATGATAAAACTGTACATGAGTGCTGGACTGTGTTTCAAGGCAAGTTGAATAATTTGATGGAGAAGTATGTTCCCAGAAAATCAAGCAAGAAACGTATAAAAAAGCACCGTGGGTGAACAAGTCTGCCTTGGATGCTGTTCGATTGAAGCGGAGACTTTGGAAACGTTACAAGAGGACCAACAGTGATATTGATTTTGAAAATTATAAAACCGTGAGGAATCAGGCAGCAAATGCATGCAAGAACTCACAGAGATTTTATGAAAAGAGACTATCTGAGGAGGTTAAAGACAATCCCAAAAGTTTTTGGAAATATGTGGGGATTAAGACGAAAGTGAAAAGTGGTGTGAGTGATTTGATGAAACTTGATGGAAACCTTACTACTACTACTAATACAGAGAAGGCAAATGTGCTGAATAGCTTTTTTGCATCAGTTTTCAAGGATGAAGACTTAAATAATGTACCTACCCCAGAAAGAAAATATGATGGCGACAAATTAGAAGGTGTGGAAATAACCGTGGATAAGTGAGGAAGCAGTTAGAAGCGCTATCCCCTGGGAAATCTTCCGGGCCAGATGAAATTCACCCATATATTTTGAAAGAGTTAGCAGATGTTCTGGCTTTTCCATTATGTGACATTTTCCAGCGCTCCCTAAGAGAGGGTGAACTACCAAGTGCATGGAAGTCTGCAAACATAACCGCCATTTTTAAGAAAGGAAAGAAGAACCAAGCAGGTAATCACAGACCAGTGAGCCTTACATGTATAGTCTGCAAAGTAATGGAGTCCATAATCAGGGATAGCATTATGGAGCATATGCAGGAAAATCAGCTATTTTCAGAAGAGCAACATGGATTTAGACCAGGAAGATCATGCTTGACAAATCTGTTGGAGGCGCTGGATGATTGGACAGATGCCCTAGACCACAGTGATAGTGTGGATATACTGTATGTAGACTTTTGTAAGGCATTTGACACTGTCCCACATGAGCGACTGTTGGCCAAGGTGGAGTCATATGGGATATCTGGGAACATCCTCAAGTGGCTGAGAGCCTTCTTAAATAACCGGAAACAACGGGTAGTAGTGCATGGAGCAACATCTGAGTGGAGCAGTGTGCGTAGTGGTATTCCACATGGCAGTGTGCTGGGCCCTATACTATTTGTGATTTTCATCAATGATTTACCAGACATTCTGATAAGTTGCAGCAAGATATTCGCAGATGATACAAAGGTTTACAGGCCGGTAAACAGTACAGAGGATGCAGAATTACTACAGATCGATGCAAATTCGCTGTCCGACTGGTCAGAGGATTGGGAAGTTTATTTTAACCTTGAGAAGTGTTCTGTTATGCATGTCGGGAACAAGAATCAACGGTTCAACTATAAAATGAGAAAGGGTGGTGAAGAACATGAACTTAAAGAGACTGAAACAGAACGAGATTTAGGAGTTGTCGACAACAAACTCAAGTTTAGTCCTCATACGATGCAAGCAGCGAAGAAAGCCAACAGAATATTAGGGATCATCAGAAGGACTTTCAAATTTATGGACAGAAATATGTTCCTCAAACTTTACAAGGATTTAGTTAGCCCAAGATTGGAATATGCAAATTGTGTTTCCAGTCCTGAATATGAGAAAGACAAGGACGAGCTTGAGAGAGTGCAGAGAAGAGCAACAAAATCAGTGGAGGAACTCGGCCATCTGACTTATTATGAGCGATTGATTCAACTGAAACTGCCATCCCTCTTACACAGGAGATTACGAGGTGATCTGATTCAGCTGTTTAAGATTGTGAAGGGAATCGACCAAGTTAAGGTTGACAGATATTTGCAGTACGTTTCTCATGGCAGGACTAGGGGGCATCCATACAAGCTAAAAAAGTTCCACCATCGACTGAACCTTCGCCAGCATTTCTTCGGTAATAGGACAGTGAACCATTGGAACAATCTTCCGGAAGAGGTAGTAAATGCAGAATCAGTGCTCAGTTTTAAGAAGCGGCTAGACCGACACTTCTCAGTGACAACTGATATATATTTTTACAAAACAGGCTGGTAAACGTTATAGTAGTACACCTGGATTTTATTTTTTTATACACCCACCCTGGCACCGTAGATAAGTTTCAGTTTAGTGAAGTCCAGAGGAGGCACGAGTTCCCTGAGAACTTTGACCTCAATTCTGAGGTATCAAGGTATTATATCCTATAAAATCGAATTTTTATTGAAAAAATAACTGTATGGATGGAAACTATTCACGAATATAAATCCATCGCATGCCGATATTTCGTCGTTGTTGTTCCATAAAGCCGCGCCACCGCAAACGAGGTTAGTGATTGGCTAACCGCTTGGTACAGGCGGGGATTTGGTGAAGCAACTTGGCCAATCACAGCTTGCTTAACAAAGGTTGGGTCGTCTGCATTTCGCCTCTTCAAAGATGGTGGAATATTCTTTGGCGATTCAGACCACGTTTTAGACAAATCCTGAACGATTTATATAATAAATAGTTCCCATCCATACTTGTTTAACTAAACAGTGAACAAGAACAAACCATGTTTTCATCGAGTGCAGTGCACATGCCGAGGTAAGTTCCTGTTTTGAACTGAACAGCCGCGAGTAACTTCACTTTTCTGTGCATACGATGATTTTCGATGTTTGTAAAAAAAGTTTTTTAAATCATTTTGTCGAAGCTTCCAGTAGCTTATTATGACATTGAAATGTTTCAATTAAATGTGGCTACAGTCTCAATAGAGAAATGTAGCCACAAAATGTGGCTACATTTCTCTATAGGGATTGAATGTGGCTACAAAATGTGACTACATTTGTCATGTTTGTAGCCACAAAAACCCCGGCATTTGCGGTTAGGCCGTCAATGTCCATGTGACGTCTGGTCAAGGTTAGGCACCGGGTAATGCTTTAACATTGGCTAAGCTTATACTGCAAATACCGGAAAATAATTATCATTGTCGCTTCCAATATACCAAAAATCCAAACATCTGGGAAGATGTTATTGTTTTGGAATTAAACAGGCATTTGCAAACAGAAGTCATCGCCTTTACAACTCCATGAATAAAACAATACAACATTTCCACTGTCGGCGTGACATTACATGGGCCATGACATCGTTTTGCACCTTTTGTCGTTTGAGAATTCCGTCTTGGGAAAAGTCCTATTAGCGACCGCCATTGCAGAGACAATAAACAGGAGATGTAAAATAGCTCTGAGTCTGAGCTTTCTTTACTCCCCCTGTACCATTGTCTCGTGTGAGGCAGCCCTGATGGCAGGTAACTCCGACCTCACTTGTAAATATGTGACTCTGTTACTTTAATCTCCCATACTCTCTGTTAACATTGATGAAGGAGTTGAATAAAATAAATAACGTCAGAAATACAACTGAGATGCATGATATCACAACATCAGGGGTCGAAATTTACACCTGTCTACCTGTCTCTGACAGGTAACTTTTGAAAGAGACAGGTAGAGAAATAAAGTACCTGTCTCTATTGACAGGTAGCCAATAATTTTGTTTTGGTGTTCAAAATATATCTTCAACAACATTCATTCAAAACACCTGCTAATAAGTGCAAGTAAACAAGGTTTCATTAATTTATTAGTGTCTTGCAACATCTAACTTTGTCATTAATCTTGAGTTACATGTTCATGTTACGATTGCATGTTCAGGTAATTCTTAAATGTGACAGGTACACATTTTGGTCACCTGTCTCGTGTGACAGGTAAATTATTTTGAATATTTCGACCCCTGCAACATGGACATGATGGAGGCACACCTCACTGTGCACAATCACACTTCGATGTACACATACCTTACTGTGCACAGTCACACCTCACTGTGCAGTCACACCTCATTGTGCACAATCACACCTCATTGTGCACAATCACACCTCGATGTACACATCATACCTTATGTGCACAGTCACACCACACTGTGCAGTCACACCTCATTGTGCACAATCACACCTCAATGTACACATACCTTACTGTGCAGTCACACCTCGCTGTGCAGTGACACCTCACTGTGCAGTCACACCTCATTGTGCACAATCACACCTCGATGTACACATCATACCTCACTGTGCACAGTCACACCTCACTCTGCAGTCATCTATTGTTTGTGATTTATCTTGGTAAACCTAATTAATTGCATTTCATGTTTGTAAATACAATATTAGGCCTTGCTTTACGTCAAAATTTACTGGAATCCAAACAGGTTCTCGCAATCCAGGTTTTGCGGGATTCCACAGGAAACCAAAGCTATCATTTCTGAACAGATTACTAATATTATTTTGCAGGAGTGCTGACGGGAATCAGATTCCCAAATTTCCGTAGTAAAGCCATCCTTGCAAGCCAGAGTATCGATCGATCTGTTAGGATTGATACACTGGCTTGGTTCTGGATATAAATAGATCAAGAGGTTTCCTCTAAATCAAACCAATCAGTGAACGCACTAAGCTAGCCGAGTATGCCAATCCGCTGTGAGGTACGAGATGTGACAGGTTTGCATTTCATCACTGGCCAAAATAATTTGATGTCGAGCTGAAATCCACATCTGAAGTCAAAGCAAAAACCTCAGGCTTGGGATAAGCATGGGGGATGAAATGTATGAGATTGTATAATAGAGGCAACGACTCAAGAACTGGATCAAATTACCAAAAATGTCCAGGTGAACCGGATTTACCTGGACTTGTGACGATGTGGAAAACAAGCCCTGAATATATTTATACCATAGATCTCTTGTTTGTAAAATGTGTGGGAGCCGCTGATTACTCCCCTAGATTTTGTAGTTGAGAGTGATCAGTGTATTGTGAGAGTGACCCATACCAGTTCTGGATATGAACAGATGAAGGGGTTTCCTCTAAATCAAACCAATCCGTGAACACGCTAAGCTAGCTGATTATGCGAATCCGCTGTAAGGTGTGAGATGTGAAAGTTTTGAATTTCATTGCTGGCCAAACTACTTTGATGTCTGGATGAAATCAACATCTGACATGCCTGAAGTCAAAGCAAAAACCGCAGGCATGGGATAACGACATTCTAATTCAAAACAAGCGCGGGGTGTGAAATGTACGAGATTGTATGATAGAGGCATCGACTCCAGAACTCATTCGAATCATCAAAAATGTCCAGGTGAACCCTCTGCGAGAATTTAGGATTTACTTGGTGGTGCTGTAATGATGAATGGTAAACGCATTTACACTTAGGAGACCCTCAATTGGTAATACCTTAATATTTTGTGTAAACACTGAAGCACATGTTACATGTAACAGTTACGATAGGTTTGCCATTGTCTAACCTTGGTAACCTGCAACAGGTTTCCTGAGAAAATATTACTATATAGGCCTGAAGGGGGAGTGATCACTCCCCTTAGAAATGAGAGACTGTCTATAACGCATGACAAATTAATAGATGACCACATTACCAGGACTCTGATGTGTACTGCAGGCCTTGTGATTTGAGGCGCGCGATCGCGCACGCGCACCATAACGCGCCTGAAGACACGAATCCGCGAATTCATTCCCGTGAAGATTCACCTGACGGGGCATTCGGGCGAATCTAAACGGATTCACGTAGATTTGAACGTAAAATTAAACATTACCGGTTGAAAACTTACGATTGAGCCCCGTCCGCCGATCGTCAACACACGCTGTAGAAAACTGGGCTCTATATCATCTATCTATTGGCATGTGCCAGTCCGAGTCTATATGTAAGCTGATCTGTCGAGCATTTTCATTGGCTCGTTCACGGCAGCCTGCCAATCGCTATCATTGAAACAAGTGTCAAGGGCCAACTTGATTGAAAACGAAATGGTGAAATGGCAACTGACAAGGGCCTAAAAACGCGGAAACAAATTAGAAAAACAGCCCTGTGTCAGTGAGAAAGGAGCCCGAGGGATAACTTTGCATTCCTTTTAACAATGCGGGGAATAAGGTGGTACTGGCCTTTTGCAAAGTGTGACAGAAACACAGCGATCAACCAAACAAAGTGTATAGATAGAGGCAAATAGTAGCCGACGTCAGTTACGGCAAAAACGAAACTAGTTACCTGCTGAAGCCAAACTTGGTTAGACACGTAACAGCGATGGACTTCGCGAGTGTTCGGAAATTGAAACTGATTCAGACATTCCAGATTTCTGAAGGCAAGTGAATGGATTGAATGATTGGAATGATGAATATGACGATGTAAAAATTGCCATGTTGTTGTTGTTGTTCCGGACGTCCCTCTTTTCAGACTAGGAGCACCCTCTTACAGAGGTATTTAGAAGCTTGCAGTAACCCCGCCGCTTACTAGGGTGGTGGAGACAGGGTCAGTAGCAGTCGAGGTCTCAGGCTGTGCAGTAACTTATTTACAGTGCATTGACACCTCCTGACTCTACATATAGACCCGTCCCTTTTTCTGACCAGGTGTGTGCGATGTACTACTGTGAGTGGATTTATATAGCGGTCACTTATATAGCGTACACCCAGGTACTTTATTCCCAAGTGCCTCCGCTGGCGAAGGTCTAGCGTAGCAACTAGTTCCACCATCAGTCCATATTACCCTGGACACCGAATCAGTCCAGCGCCTTGTGAATAGGCGAGTATATACGTAAGCGGTCACTGGCGAGGCGCGAACCCACGCCAGCTGTAGCACTCCGGGTCAGAGTCAGACACTCTAACCATTCGGCCACGACACGCTCAACAACCATGTGCCAGTCCTAGTCAGTTTTTTTTACAATTTGTGGTTTTTCAGAGTTTTATTTCTATTTTGCCAATCTTGTTTTCAGCTTTTGGCTCATTAACTGATTGTGTTAATTTTAAATACAAAAAAAAAAAAAAAAATTAAAACTGTGTTTCTTGATTTTATTATCACCTCAATATCTTTCATAGCTAAACCAGTAAATATTAGTTCCCCCTGGATATCCTGAAACATTGCTGCGAGATGGATTCTCGGCCAGCACACATTTATTTCAATTCACACCTTAACGTTTCAAACACCGTATCACACGCCTTAAAAAAAATTAGGTGTGCATTTTAGGTGTGCTAACCACACAACTCGCACGATTTTAGGTGTGCTTTAATCACTCGCCAGGGCCCGTACAAATCACAAGGCCTGCACTGCACTCTTGGAAATCCCCCCGCCCCAAGTTGAAATCCTGCCTATATTAAGATGGGCACTGCCCAAGTCAGAATCACCAGTGATTTTTATCAGAAATCACCAGAAATTTTCATCAAAAGTAGGTCAGCTCAAAACTGGCTGGTAACAGTCCCCTAATGCCCCTTCATGCAAAAATCAAGGTTCTAATGTCAACAATTCTCCTTATTTTGCCAACAAAAGGATTCGGATGGACTGACTGACTCATTACCGGACAATTTGCAAATGAGAGCCTACTTCGTAGGAATAGTAGCAATATGACTGCTCTGTCACAAGTAGGCTCTATTGCCCCCCCCCCCCCCTTTGTCGTGATATACCAGTAACTGAACAGTTGGTGAAAGTGTGTGATGTAAAACCCTATCAAGAGCAGAATGTGCAACTAAATTGAAATTAATTGAATTTGATTGCATACAACATACATATAAATATATATTGCTTAATTATACCATGGACACTACTATAGTAGTCTCCATGATTATACCAAAGCTTCCATACTAAGATTAGAGCACAAACCATGAAGTATACAATTATACGAAAGCTTCCATACAAAGGCTAGCACATAGACCATGAAATGGACAATTTTCACCTGGGAAATTCCTAGCATATTTACTGTAAGTACTGCACATTAAATTTTGAACAAGTCGAAATTGGTTCAAGTTCTCAGCAATCTTGTGTTACCTCAAACACTATAATGTGAACTGATAGTAGCTACGCCCCTTGCCCTGTGGTACTGGAGTCATTCATACCAGCTCCAGGACTGACAAAGGAATGTCATTCAGTAGAAATCGATCTACATTGCAGACTGAGGCTATTAAACATAGTCCACAGGTGTACAATATTCTGTCATGTATTTAGGTTACCCTGTACCAGTGTACACCATTTGTTCTCGTGTTAGGCGAAACGTCTTCTGTTTCTGATCAGTATGTACATCGTTCTGAATACTGCGCGTCAACACTTTTTTCTCTCTCGCAAATTTGTCAGCAAACTTGTCTCCCTTGACCAAGGTAAGGATCGTATAACTAGAATTTGTCTGTAAGGCAATGTTAAGTTTCAGAGGAAGTTGGCTGTTGAAATAGAAATGGTCCATCTTTTATTTAATTTGTGTCTCGAAACTAAGGAAGAGAATTTAATTTCTGAGTACAACAAATCCAATGAGGTCATTCGTAAAAATCGTATGTGTCCGGTAACAAGTTTCATCAAAAGGTGGGTTGGTAGGTCTATGGGGACCATTATGGGGATCAGGGACCATTATGGGGACCATTATGGGGACCATTTTTCAGCATACATGGCATATATTGTATGCAGTAACAAGCTTCAAAAGTAAGATTTGAATTTTTTGTACTAGATTTAACCATGTATAACTGAATTTACTTGTGTCTACTTTGTTATATGCATTCATGTACATGTAACAACTCAGAAATGTTGATAGTTAACGATTGGAAAGAGTTCAAGATAAAATTATTGGAAATCAGGCCTTGCATTCTAGAAATAAGACGGGGCTGATCAATAGGCCCCGTCTTGCAGGGTCACGGGGCTGATTTTTGGCCATGGGGGCTGATTTCAAATTTCACCACATGACAATGTATTATTGGTCATATATCAATCAAACCTTTGTTTGGAAATAAATTTTATTTTGATGTCCAGTGGCCTACTCCTGTCCCATATACAATGCTCTACAAATTATTCTTGATTGTACAACATTCCCACCCACTTTAACATATTCTCCCAGGACATATCGCCCCCCCCCCCCTTTCACCCTCATAACATATATTCCCCCATATTTTCATATATTCAAAAGATCTTATAAGTACCGGTATCACCAAAAAAATAGAGGAATAAAAGAAAAACTCTCCATGTTGGTATTTTTATCTTGACTGGATCCAGCAAATCTTAATATTTCAACGACTTCTGCTGAAACCAGTTATTGTAGCCTACTGATATTGTAGAAATAAGAATTGCCAATAATGTGTTTTGACTGCTGTTTTCAATTACCACTGAAACGAGTATCATTTTAATTTATTAACTTGATATGCAAAACAATATATTCCAAGGATTTCCCCTCAGGAATGATAAAATTTCCCTGTAAAATTTCAAGGATTTTTAGTGAAAAATACAAAATTCCATGTGGAATTCCAGTGCCTTCCATGCATAGGGGGAGTGCACATATTTTCTGGAAAAGCCAGAAGAAAAAAATTGACAACTGGGGTTTTGTCCGCTGGTGTTTTGTCCACTGGGGTTTTGTCCGTATCCCATAAAATGAAATGGGAAATTAATTT
>JAVTVY010012344.1:0-56601 GCA_036873755.1 Hanleya hanleyi
ATTGTCCATCCGTCATTGTGTCAGTGTATCCATTCGTTCATCTGTCTGAATTGTGGCTTGGGTTTGCGTTTTGCATGCCATAACTGTCTGCTATGCATCCAAACTTCTACACCCATAAAAACATCTTGGTCTAGACTGTTCAGGGGCTGAGGAGTTGTAGCACCTCTGGTGCCTCATGTTTTAAGTACCAGCTAACCAACAGAGAATCAGTATTGCCAACTTACATTGTATTACCACCAATTTCTTGTTCCTTAACCAATATTTAATACACTCAAGGCTGAGGGATTCTCAATTCTTTGTATGGTTCATGTTTACTTATGCAATTTTATTTGCAAATACTGCATGATAAATTAGTAAATATTTATCTGAGTTCAGTTGAAATACATGTTAAATAGTTCTGGCACTCTTGTATCCGAAGAAAAGCAAAAAAAAAAAAAAGAAGAAAATAGATAAAAACATCAGTTTACTGGTACCCCCATTTAGCTGCCATTTTGAATTTACCTCATGATTCTCTGCCCAGGGGGTTATGCAAATAAGCTCAAATGACCCAATGTGATAAGCTGCAAAGTCAGAGTTCAGCTCTCAATTTTTTCTGTGACAGAGCATGAGACCCCCTTTTACCACCACCACCACTACTCCAAGCCAGATGGAGGGGGGGAGATTTGATTTAATGTCACACTCAAGGTTATTTCACTCATCTATATGGTGACAGCCAGTTTGGTTGCTGGTAACAAATAAGGTGAAGATAAGGCCAGATATTGTTAATGAATGTAAGTGATATAACAAAACAAAAACATACTTGTATTATGACTAATGTGACATCAGTGAATACAAGTGATCATATACAGGTCCAATCTGATTGGTGTAGAAAGTACATGTATCTTACACTGGTCATGAACCACATGTACTACATGACCCCAGATAAATTTGATTTCAATGACCTGACATTTTATTCCCCCATTATGTTTAGTGGCATCCAATATATCATGTAACCTTGTAATAAAGTTAAATGACCTCCTGTTTTATCCCTGCCACCCTGTACATCATTGTGTCACAATAAATACTTGGACTTCAGCCCCAGACCAGCTGTTCTCTAGTTGGAGTACTACATATATTTTAGTGTACACCAACAAGGATTACAGTTCTGGATAATATTCTACCTGGGACTGCCATCACTTAATTATTAAGGTACATACAGGTGAGTTGAGTTGATCACCATTTTCCAATATGAAGGAAATTGTTCTGGATTATTTATGGTCAAAACAGGCCATTGATTCACATGTTGAACCCTGATCTACATGTATTGTGTATCACGACTGGTTTGTTCATTGCCACAATTACATGCATCTGTAACATATTGCAGTCATGTTGGCCTCTCGGTTTATATCTTCACAATTACAAGTAGCTCCTGTTCATCCATGTCACTGAATGAAGAGGTCATCTTCTGGCCAACCAACATCATTACAGATCCCGGTCTTAAAAATCCTCAGTCTTCAAAAAGTTAATTGACTGTTCATTGTATCGACATGTATCAGATTGTTGTCCGCCCACATCAATATTATGGATAACATGGCTCAGAGCGTTGAGCTGATCGGCTTGTACAGAATGGACGAGTTGAATCAATGCCTGTGTACAAAATTGACATTATCTAACGTTCTCAATTGAAAAATGCCTCCACCTCCCACATCAATTTTTTTTTTTTTCAGAAGGACAAAATAAACTTTACACATCATTGGTCAGTCTGGAAATTAGCCATGTTTCCTTTCCATGGTGCAATGTGCACTTCAAGTAACTTTAGCTTACCATAATGTTGCAAGTATATATTTAACAAATGAAGACCGAGGAAGAGGTCTTCCGAGGTGTTTATTTTGATTCGGACATGCACAATCGAATATTTATTATGGGATTCTATCAAATTAGCTAAAATATGTTAGTGTATGCCTTCCACATTGATGAAAACAATTTTTGAGTGAGGCATCACTTCCCAGCTGGTCAGTGTAAACATTGTTGCAAATTGCTGGAAAGTATCAATTACGCGCGGGCTCACTATAGTTATCCCCGCTAAAGCCCGGCGCACACGAGAGCTATCAGCTGAGCTGACGGTCTCAATTGCCTGTCAGCTCAGCGGCTAGCTCTCGTGTATATATATATATATAGCTTTATTTACTGAGGGTGACTCTGTCAGTTACAAAACTGTTCTTCCCGGAGGCCCTCGAGAAAAGATATTAATACATAACCAATAATACAATATTCTATATACATGATATAGAGAGATGAGAAGGCAGAGATTAAAGTTGTACAATAAGATGATGTGTGCGGGCCTCACGAGGCCAGGAAAAAAATATCAAACTTGTTTGATAATTTCGCCTCACGAGGCCAAATCCTCAGCGTGTGCGGCGAACGCAAGCCAACAGCTCAGCAGTTTTACTGGACTGGCCAATGAATCGCATGTTATTTTCACTCGATTCATAAGCACGACTCTTCAAAATGGACTTGAAGAAGACGTTATGCGGGAACTGAAATCAATTTCGTGAAACTTTTGCTCACCGTGTGCGCTGAAACCACACGAGAGCTAGCCCCTGAGCTGACAGGCAATTGAGGCCGCTAGCTCAGCTGATATCTCTCGTGTGCGCCGGGCTCAACCGTCAACGTCATAGCACTGCAGGTGTTCGCCAGTGTTTATCGTCAATTCAACGCCACTTTTGGTACAATGCTATAACATTGAGACGGACTGAAGGTATGTTCGAATTCCTGTTTTAGAATAATCTTTAGTTGTTTATCATCCTTTTACTCTACTTGACTGGTTCGTATGGCTTGTATAAATGGACCTTCAGCCCAAAATGTCCTGTTGATCTCGTGAAACAAGGGGGACAACACTTGCTGTACCCATCATCATGCAGGTGTCCTTTGAAACTGTCTGTAGATGTATTGATTTGGTGAGGCCTAATACATGTATTTCTTGGTCAATGGTAGATAAACATAGCAGCCTGTCAGTGTACATGTAGTTCAAATTTAATATTCAGATACATGTATAAGAATAGATCCACAAAATGACTGTTACATAAAAATGAATTAACAGGCTTTGCTTTTCATCGGATTTCACCAGAATCCAAATGGATTCCCGCAGCTTTTTGTTGCGGGAATCTGCCAGAATCCAATTTTGGATTCCTGCAGATTCCCACTGCCAGAATCCAATATTTATAATAATGTCTATGTCTGTGTAAACTTATGTCTGTGAATAAATCTCTATGCGTAATGACTATGTCTTTGTGTCTTTCTGAATAAATCCCTTTTCAAGCTGACGGTCAATGTGTTTGTTTTGATTCAGTTACTGAATTTGAAGGCAATTGTTTTCATTTCCGGTATAAAAAGGATTAAATTGACACAAAAATGTATCAAGAAAAGATGCTATGATGGACAGATGCTATCTCAGACACTAATTGTGTGTCTCTCGTTGCAAATATATCTTCGTAAAAACAGGAACTTTAGACCCATTCCAAAATAAGACAGCCCTGGCTGCCAACGTACATTTAAATATTATGAACCAAGCAATATTCATTAGCTGTGTGCATTGTTTGATCGCCACTTCGTTCCCCTTGCCAACGTTTTGTGAAGTGTAGGTTGATGGTTGTTGGTAGACTGCTCCAGAATTCTAATTCAGTTAATTTGAAGTGACAGTTACTCGACAGATGCCTGTCCAAGTTCGGCAGCAATAGATGTATTGTACCAGAACTGCCATAGTTTTCCACGTCGGTGGCTATATGGCCTTTATTTGAAGATGGAATTGTTTTGGCGTGCTTTTTGCATAAAATACAACTGGCTTTGATATATTTGCGGTGTTGTTCATCCTGCTCGAAAAGACATTTTTTCAGGCCATTTGAAAATGCGTCAAACTTATCGACTTTCCTTTCGACATCGTGAGTGGTGAGTGCAACGTTTCTGTTGTCAGGCGAAGCCCCATGCAGAGGTATGACGACAAAATATAGTGGTGATTTAAATTGTCATTATCGCCTCTGCACGGAGAGTGGGGATTTCCTGTTCGTGGATCCACTGACATTCAGACTAGGCATATAATCCAGAACGGATCGGAATGCAACACAACAATTGCAATGAACAAATGGAATTGATTGATGTTTTATTTATCACAATACCGTGATTCACTCAGTATCAACTCACTGTAAGTTAATAATTTATTTTTCCAACTGCATTGATAATCATTGACAATCATTTCTGATGATATTACGAGTTAGTCCTATTTCGTCGAATATGAGTCATAATTTTTAAATTGCTCTTGCGTGTCAAAGTGAAAGTCGGGTGTTTTTCTCTGGAATCGAAAGGACATCTGGCGAGTCGACGAAGGTGATGTTGAACCAATACTTTATGAATAAAACTCTTACAAAATTGATCATCGATGGTAATATTTACGAGAATCGGATTCCCGCGGAAAAGCAAGCCCTGATTGATCAGTGAGGATTTATGAGAGCTCGACACCTGCTTAGATGTTGCATGATCTGATAAGGTATTGCCTTTTCTCTGACTATACCAACATGTACATGTATACTGTATATTGAATAGTTGTTTGTTGGAACACAGTATTACCTATTCTGAGGTCTTCTCTCAAGTTCAGTCATTCATCTGTACATGTATGCTGTTGTACGGAATTCAGGTGAGCATCCATGATATTTTTCAAATTGTACCTATGTACCACCTGTTGATTACAGGTAAGAATGTTCAATCAACACAGATTTTACTTGTGATGATACAAATAGAAATACTACCAATTGGAATGAAGCAGTACCTGTTTACAGGTTGGAGTCTGACTGTGCAGTAATTTGTGGCCACTTAACTGTAATATGTCAGGAATGATGTGGTCAGGTCCGGGGAATGATACCCAGTCATTGGGGGTGATTCATAGACACTGCAGCAGGCGATAACACCGCCACATACCTCAGGCTTCCCAAAGAGGTACGTAACCGCTGCCAAACTTAGCCTCTTGATAGATAGTAGATAGCCGCATGTACTGTACTGCCGACTGACTGGGCGGCACTGGTGCTAATAGTACGAGCATGTAGTAAAATTGTAAGAGAATGAGTTTGGAGTGAGTACTACAAGACAGTATGCATAATGATTCATCCTCTCACTCTGCCTGCCTGCCACTCTATAATCTGGCCAAGTTCTGAGGTATAAATAGTAGCCTCGCTCTCAATGTTTGCTCTATCAACTGATGGACAGCTTAAAATAGCCCCCAAAATACACTGACGGAGTGAGTAAGCACATGGCTAACCTCCGAGTAGGGGGTTCGCCAAAAATGGAAAATGTACACAAGAATTTTTTTTTCCCCTCCCCTCTGACTTGATCTGGTTGAACACACATGCATAACACTGGCCATTTTGATGACTGGGACACTGGCAGTAAAGCTGTGTGTTACGTTTTCACAGCTGTTTACACAACTCGTGTGCTGGAGTCATCACAGAGTAACAGTAGGCCTAAGGCTCTACTACGACATGGGACATTCTTGGCGAGGATCGTGGTCCGCCTGAATACAACCTCCCAAGGTAGCCAGGTCTTTGTGGTATCTATAATGTGTACAATAGGGAGAGGATGACACCAGTAGATCCAGCCTTCAGTCATTTTTGATCCATGAGGAACAAGTGTGTGCTTGCATTTGACCTGATCATAGATCGGGACAACATTGCTAGCGATTGTATGTTTATCTGCAAGTATAGCAGTGGACACAAAGAGCCGAAAGAACTATAACATTGACTGGCAGTGATTTTGTGCATAGCAATCTTTCAGACAGTTAATGAGTTATTACTGGCGCCTGGCTAAATCAGCTGATTTTGACAGTGAATGGGGAACTGTAATCTACTGTATTACAAGCTCAACAGGATTATAAATTCGTTCTAGGCCAGCTTGGCCATCAAATTGATCGAGAGATTAAGGTATGTACATCAGCTCTATATTAACTGTCTGCATGGCTCTTCACAGGCATTACATATTTAGTCCATGCCTTCTAAGAATAAAGCTGACGAAGCCTGGGTCCTGTGCTCAAAGGGGAAACTAGACCGGCAAAACCATCCCGCTGTGACTTAAACGTAAATGTACAACATAGTGTACACTTGTGAATCTACAGTTATGTAATAATAATAATGCCTGTGTTGACTCAAAGTTGGCATAAATCTCTGGATCTCGGGATTTTCCCTGTGTGAGCATAATTATCAGAATATTTTCTCAGACAAAGCTCTTCAAATTGACAGTTAATAGTAATATGGAACCCATTATTGGCTGATAGAACCTGTGGTGGATTTGATATGGACTATAATACCGGAAAACTGGTGTAGCTTCCCTTCAGTACAAGTTGAGCTGGATTGAGAGCTATGACATGCATCCGTGTAACTACAATATATATACATGTATGGTAAGGTCCTTTATACTTAGATTGTCCTTGTGACGGACTCCATTTAATCAGAATGATATTTATAATTAGATTATATAAAAAAATCAAAATAATATTTAGAAGCTGCTGACAAGGTTTGAATTCAATATTTCAATAGCCGGTCAAACTGAGAATTAGCCCGCTCAATTCCTGTGCAAAATATCCAATGTTAACAATGTTAACTTACGTTGCATTGACCAGAGTGACTTAAATGTGCAAGTAGACAGGCAGTTTAGCCCCCAACCTACCACTAACGACAACCAATTTTGGTCTTCAAGATGATAGCTAAAGAAATTAAGTGTCCTTCAGGTCAAGTTATTACTTCCATTGAATTGAAAAACAACAGGACAGATCCGGGATCAAACTCTTTTCCCTCAAAAGATCCGAAACAACATCACCACCCGTGTGACTGATATGTTGAGGTTGAGCAATGAACCATTTCTTTACATTGGCAATGATGTATTATTTATTACGGTAATTCCCCTAATAATTCGATCACCGGAAGTGCAGCAAAAATGGCTTATATCTGAAATATTCTTCGTGGCACCAGCTACAAAGTATCACATTTTATCCTTCTCTGGCTTTTCTTCAATTTGAATGAAGAATGGGAATGTTACTTTTTCTCAGTGTTTGATTAAAAGAGTTGAAAAGTCAACTTCCTGTGATTGAATTATTAGGGGAATTACCGTAATGGACTTTCACTTTGCAAATGCCTATTCAACCCAGACACAAGATCTTCAAAAGTTGATTGGATTTTCAGTGTTTTGAAAGCGGACTACATGTATGTCTATGATAGCCTACTTATTTACCATTGTTTGTGGTATTGTCAATGTTAAACCATTGACAGACCTGTGCCTGACCTTGGTCTGACTTTTCATGTGTGTAATTACGTCGCTTCATGTCTAGAAACTTTGATCTTTAGACGTCCGTATTGAATTAGAGATGGACATTTAGCTTACATATACAACAAATGATACTTCAATTTTAACCCCTAATTAAGAAAAGGTTCCTGAACAATTCTAGTCAAATATATGCTGAATATATTAGGGAGTAGGCTTAATGACTTCAGAATGCTGGAGGCATATCCATGTACAATGAACAGTGGTGTTAATAAGTGCTAATCCGTGAAATATTCTTATCACAAACTTATACTGTCTGAAGTGTGCTGTATTGACTTACAGTTTCTCAGAATGTAGGCCCTATTTATTAGTACATATGTTATATATATATACATGTATATGGTGTGTGTGTATATTACATGTGTAGAGTAGTGAGATTTTGCTTGGTTAGCAGTTTATAATCTATAACAGGTGTACACATATACATGTTCAATCTATAATATCTACCACCAGTATATTGCTTTATATGGTGAACACGAATGTGATGGTAAATGTATGTGAACCATACCATTTTCCTACATGTAAATATGATAGATTTTTGTACTGCTCCACAATCATGAAAAAGCCAGTTGTGTTCTCATTTCCTTGGAAACATGTACACTGGAGTCCCCCTTTTTAGGGTATTAAAAATAATCCTGTGTTTCCGGTAACCCGACCTACCTGGTGTGATCATTGCCGACCTGAAAGTTTTTTCAACAAATAAACAAATAAAAACGCAAAAACACCGACCGACCTCGGTGATTTTCACCAAAATCTTGCTCGCAACATTTTATTTTGCGAACCCTTCGCTTGCTTCAAGGGGACGTAACTCACCGAACCGCAGTTTCGTACTTCCCACTCTCCGTTCAGTGATGTTCTAGACATAATATGTATTGAGAGCAACGTTAGCGACTATAATGTACCTCAGCAACGGAGAATATAGCACTCTGTGGAGCGGATATCCCAAAATGGCCAGGACAATTTTGTCCGTGTCTGCAGAGAAATGTAAATTCCACCACTATTCGCCGTAGATAAGTTTACTGTTACGCTGCGGCGAGCCGTTCAAATGGCTCTCGTCTTTCTATCCGAAATATGTGACGAGCCGCAATACCGGCTTCTGTCAATGCGAGTACAGCGATGTACCATTCTGAAATCGCTTTTTTCAAATTCACCGTGCATGAAACTTGATAAAAACCATACTATTGTTAGCTAAGCCCGACTTTATTTCCTGGATGTAAACTTGATATTCTGTCTCGGAATAACGAAGTCGGGAGGAAGAAATAAAAATGAAAAATATAAAAACGCCAACGAAGATTTCCATAAAACGTTGTCGAGAAGCCGCCCAGAAAATATAAAATACACACAGAAAACCCCTTCAAAATATATGATTCTTTGGTATGGTTGAAGTACAGAAGCTCAGTTTATATTTCCAAAGTGCGGGTTTCGATGAAATCCGCTAAACAAACTTTATTTTCAAATTTCTGTTGAGTTTCTGCGCCACGTAATTTCATCACGATGAGATCAAAATGGCGTCTCCCTCAGATCAGCTCGACTCGGCTCTGACCAATGAGCACTTCGATGTAGGTCACGTTACCACTCTTGTCCAATCAAGGTAACCGATATCGGGTCGGTTGTTAGCGTTGCTAGAGAAACGGGAAAACACCCCTTGCAGTTTCTCGATGTTATCGTTCGAAATCAAGCCTTCAATCAGAAACTACAAGGAATTCCCTTTCCAATGAGACGAAACGTCGGAAAAGCCCAGGGAAAATGGCAGCTGAAAAACTAAGATTTTCCGCGGTAATTCCTCATTATTTGCCATTTTCGACCGCAATTCTACCAAAATACTGTAGTCTCTTCAAATAAATTTTATTTATTCTGACAACATCGTCGATTTTGCTATAAATTATTTATTTAATAGCACAAATGGATATAAAGTCTGATGTCCATCTGAAAGTGTTTTCAGGGTTCGCACGGCTCCTGGAAACTCCTTAAAACTCCTGGAATTTAATTCTAGTGTTGGAAAGTCCTGGAATGTCCTAAAAAATAAAGTGATAGTCCTGGAAACTCCTTAATTTTAATCAAATCACACGAATCGAACGTTTTTGCCTGGTCAAATGTTATGATATACGTTGAAACTCCGTAAACTGTAATCAAATCAATCGAAACTATCATTGTTCATGTTGGGTGACCGGTCGTCGAACATTCATTGTCGTGACAGGTGCGCGACTTGCCGTAAAGGGAAACTGAATAAAGGGAGACTACTCACTGAGTTCGTTTGCGACATCAATGGTTAAGAGTTGTACTCGCCGTAAAGTGGTCTTCAATCACTTTTGCTAGAATTCCCGCTCAGAATTTGTTTACCGTCAATGTTGACACACTTCGGTGAACTTTTGAACCTTGACTATGCCCCCTGGAAAATGTGTCTTCAACGAGCGCTGGCTCAGTCAACCAAATTACACCTCCTGGTTGGAATGGGGTGCAGATAAGTCCAACGCGAGGTGTAAAGTTTGTCAAAAAACGTTTGATATTTCCAATATGGGGGAGCCTGCCATTCGTAGTCACGCCAAGGGTGTTAAACACAAACAGTTACTTGAACAGAGAAAATCAGCAACTGGATTCACCATTCGAGATTTCTTTAACGAAAGTGTTTTATAAAGGAACATGATCTTACGTAGTAGTTTCAAAACCATGCTTGAATAACCCGTGAAAAAGTCCTGGAAACTCCTGGAATTGCAATAAAATTATACCTGGAAATTTGAAATTATTGACCTGGAAAACTCCTGAAAAACTCCTGGAATTTTGTTTTAGTGTAAGTGTATGAACCCTGTGTTTTGCTTTGTCTTCAAACTCCTTTGTCCATAGAGAAGAAATACTGAAGTGTAAAGTCTGATATCTACTCTTCAGCAGCTGTCCATCAACAATTGAGTAGATTCAAGACCTGCAGGTTTATTCCAGCGTGTTGACTCTGATATAAGTAATTCTAATATCTAGAGATGTTATCCAGATTTCATGAAGTTATAAAAAAAACTGTTAAATGTTTGCGATTGAAAAGAAAATATGTAGGCTTCAAGGTGGAGTAGCAACAAACTGGAACCTCTAATACAAACTGTGATAAATTCCAATTCCATATCACTAACTGCAGTTCTGTCTGACGAATGTCTGGTGAACGTGGATTCAGTTGATGTGAGCTGTGATACTCCATTCCGAACCATTCTGTATATCACACACAATCCCAAGAATAACAAAGCCATTTTTTTTTGTATTTAAGACATTTATTTTTCAAAAAGTTTGGTTATTATATTGAATAAGTATGATGGATATTCAGTACATCTTTGAAATATTTTGATTGGGCAAAGAAAAGAAAAAAGCAAAAAAAAAAAAAAAAAAAAAAAACCCTACCTACCTACCTGGATTTTTTTTAAGCCGTTACCAGAAACACAGAATTATTTTTAATAGGCCTTACGATATTAAACCCTCTCTACTGATTCAATCACAGGAAGTGTATTAGACTGTCACCCCAATATATTGGAATAGGCCCCTTGATGGTCATGAGTTATTCACATGTTCAGAAATGTTCATTGCCCATACGTTCAACATGCAAGTGATGATGTCATCTCGCAAGAGCTTTAAAGCAGAAATGTTCATTTGCAATACCTTCAACATTGGAAAATGGACACCGGCAAGGTCTCTATTGTCAAGTTTATTAGAATGGAAAGTTGACGAAATTATATAAAACAGGATCTTTTCTACATGTATGTTCATTTGCAATACCTTCAACATTGGAAAATGGACACCGGCAAGGTCTCTATTGTCAAGTTTATTAGAATGGAAAGTTGACGAAATTATATAAAACAGGATCTTTTCTACATGTATGTAGTTACTACTACCATGACCCAGTCAATACTTGTATAGGTGATCGGGTTCTGTACTGGCTGGGCTGTTCGGTGTTCAGGATGATAGAAACTGTGGGCAATCAGGTGTCCTGGCACATGTAGGGACCATCATGATTTGACTGAAAAATTATTGAAAACGACTCACTTGCTCACCCTTCAACTACCCGTGGGGCTGTGGGGGGGGGGGGGAATTATAAATAGAATAATTTTGTCAAACAAATACAAATGTATTCTGGAATAGATTCAAGTATATTATTCACAATAATTGCGGGTGCCTTAATTTGATAAAAGTGAAATTGAGGCGACTACTTCCCGGAAGCAGCTTTTCATACCCAGGGGTCGAAAAGTCCGCCTGTCCACCTGTCGTCGACAGGTAATATTTCCTTGTGACAGGCAGAACAAAAAACTACCTGTCGCAAGTGACAGGTAGAAACAAACTTCTAACTGTTTTATCAGTTCCCTAAATCATTACGATGTTCAAGAAATCAAGAAAACACCGAAATTCAACTAAAAAATAAACGTAATGTTTCGCCGACATTCGTTCTCCACTTTATTACGATATCTGTGTGAAGAACATCAAGGGAGGTAAGTTGTCCAAGCATGTGATCTCTATGACTGTCGGGTCCCCTCGAACGCCCGTTTATTGCTTATATATCTTGGGAAAATTGAGGGTTCCCGATATTGCTAGCTTGTCTACGTCATCATGTCCGTGGCGGGAAGCACTGGAAGAGACCAGCAATCATATCTCTGAAAAAAACATTTACTTCTTTAACTTTTGAAATGGATCATTTCCTCAAACGGAGTAATGTGGAGGAAACTAATAAATCGGGCGGCTTGCCGACCAGCCGTGACTGTGCCACTGACACCGGCACTGGCTGATCAGCTGATTGAACTATGACGGTCTGTCTCACATTGATGATTGACTGAGAGGGAACGGGATTTTCAGCTACATATCGGAGACAATTTTTCTCTGAGAAGTGAAATTTTGCACATTCATCTGAACACGATTTGTGCATTTTTATCCGGAAGTATAGATAGATTTGTTGCTTACGCAGGTCTGTATCCAGGATTTTTTTGCAGGTTCCCATCCCATTCCTAATTCATTATTGAGGGCCCAATTTTCGTTAGTGAATGTATGTCAAAGTTCCATTGTTCAGGCTGGTGTTCTACACAAAACACAAAATAATGTTTAACACAAAACGTAAGCTTATCAATGAAAGGTACATTTATGTACATTATATTTTACAGTGGGTGACAAAAAAATATTTTTGCAATCACTTGATTGACAGCCTCTGAGATAGTTCATCATCATTACAGTTTTAACCATGGAAAAATGAATGACATGGTTTTGTTCAGGTTGTAATTTAATGTGACAGGTAGAAAATGATTCTACCTGTCACATGTGACAGGTGGAGATTTTCAAACATTTCGACCCCTGATACCTCTATCCTTAAAGAGTGGCAGTTATTCAGGGTGAGATAAGAGACTTTCTGGAAAGGGCTATAGGTAGCTACATGTACCTGTATCATTTAAAATCATTTTATTATACATGTGTAACTATGTGTGTGTACATGTTTTCTGGGTTTTTTTTGGGGGGGGGGGGAGGTTCTTGAGCATTATGGTTTGTAACCTAAAATCTTGTTCAGGATAACTAGCATAATTTGTTAATGTACATGAATTCTGAAATGTGAATTGTCACTGAGGACAGATCAATCACAAAACAGAAAGATCAAACAGGAAGTTAGAAAATAATCTTTCATTAATACTGTTTATTACATTTACATGTACATAAAGGCTCTTAAAAATAAGTAGACCATAAATAGTATTTACACACAAAACAAAAATTACCAGTTTGAGATTACTCTAGACTACACAGTCATACATGTACATGTACCTGCTGTCCACCATTATCCTTGATGAGAGATTATAGAGTCTGTCGATAAAAGCTGTTTTCCAACCCACGCATGTACCTTATATATCTATCCTAGGTAGCTAGTCAACCAAGTATGGATATCTCGCTGTTAATGCTATCCCCTCGCCATCAGCAGTCCAGGTTCAATAATATATCTGACCACTATTGGATGTCCCAGGTTTTGTCCATCACTCTCGATTGTAACCCTTATTCCTGGTTTATTTGACAGGTGTACTGTCATGTGTTTGTTGTTAGCCGTGTCCTCTATTAAGATTTTGTATCAAGCAAATGTACAGTACATGAAGGTTAAATATTTCATTATGTCGGTATTACATGTACTAATTTTTTATCAGATTATGCAATAAAAGTTCGAGAATTCAGTACCGGTACTCAAAAAAATGGACAAATAATGGCTACATGTATATTTTTCATAAAATATTGTTGGCATTCTCGTAAAATGTCCCATGACAATTCTCCCTAAATATAACATTCAATCAACTTCGGATTTTGTCACTAAATTTGTAGATTTAATTACCCCCCAAATGTAGGAGAAACCAGATATTTGGAACTGTTTAAATTATTTTTCCAGTTTTCATTCTAATAAATGTTATCACCCCAAGATACATGTATGGTCACAGCTATGATGTATCATTTCCATCATCAGAATTTTTTTTGAATCAGTGATTCGAGGCAGTGAAAGAGTGTATGGATTAGTTCTTCGCATATCCAAGCCGAACACTACACGTGTTGCCTTGGTTGCACACTACACGTGTTGCCTTGGCTGAACATGACACATTATCTGATCAGAATACGGATTGGTGATGTCATCGCTCTATAAATATTCTGTGGTCCATATTAGGAGAAGTGCAATGTATGACCTCTTAAAAATTCAAATTTGATTGGCTATTTGGAAGAAATTAACATCAATACAACCACTACTTACCATATATGGAAACCACACAGGCAGACATCAAAGAAAATCCTCGCTGCATGGTGTTGGCAAGCTCTTATCTTGATTGGCTATATGATATCATGTGCATTTCCCGGTTTGAACAATTTACTCTATTCAGTATGTCAAGGTAAATGACGGAATGTTAGTGTAGCATTTAACTTGAAATGTGAAGATGAGTTCTCTGGACTGAAAGTTTATTGAAGAAATACTTGCAGTGACATTTCAGCTATGTGCAACATAATACCACACATTTTTGACATTTTATGTATACATTGTGTATTTGCTGGATTATTCCACCATCTGTTCCTTTGTTTGATCAACATGTCAACTCTGGGTACATGGAATTTCAAACCTACCTCCCTCTCAGTGTTTGTTCACCTTTTAGCTACATTTTGGTCTATGATCATGCTCTTGAACCAGTGGTACATGCGTATATGTTACTTTAACCCTATTTGGCCTGGTTGATATGGGGGTGTACCACAGCCTGACATCCATTTTTTACAAATTTTGACATAATTATGCCCCCCGCCCCCCCCCTCTAGCTAGAGGGGGGCATATAGCGATCGCTTTGTCCGTCTGTCCGTCCGTCTGTCGTCCGTCTGTCCATCCACCCGTCCATCTGTCCGTCCGAATTTCTTGTCCGCGCAATATCTCAGTTAATATTTGCAGGATTAAAACTTGCATGAAATGTGGCCAGTGTCTCGTAGTTGTGCAACGTAGAGTTTTTCCTGAGTTTCAGTTATATTTTCAAGAGTTATGGCCCTTGGTTCCTGAAATCTCTGTGAATTGGGACTTGTCCAGGCTGAATCTTGGTTAATATTGTATGGACAATTATGAAATTTGCATGATATGTGGTCAGTGCCCTGTAGACGTGCAGCATGAAGTTTTTCCGTGTTTCGCCTATATTTTCAAGAGTTATGGCCCTTTGTTCTTGAAATCTTTGTGAATTAGGACTTGTCTGGGCTGGATCTCCGTTAATATTGTATGGACAATTATGAAATTTGCATGATATGTGGTCAGTGCCCTGTAGTTGTGCACTGTGAAATTTCTCCGCATTTCGCCTATATTTGCAAGAGTTTTGGCCCTTCGTTCTTGAAATCTTTGTGACTTGTCCGGGCTAGATTTTGGTTGATATTGTATGGACAAGTATGAAATTTGCATGATATGTGATCAATGCCCCATAGTTATGCAGCGTAAAGTTTGTCTGCATTTCGATTATATTTTTAAGAGTTATGGCCATTGGTTCTTGAAACCTTAGTGAATGGGATATGCATGTATATTTGTCCAGGCTGGATCTCGGTCCATATTGTATGGACAAGTATGAAATTTGCATGATATGAGGCCAGTGCCTTGTAGTTGTGCAAAGTAAAGTGCTTTGTCCGTCTGGGTTTCTTGTCCGTGCAATATCAACCAATACAGAACAGAACAATGGCGGGGCAGTGTCTGACTAAAGTGGAAGGGGGGGGGGGGGGCATACAATTAAGCAATCTCTGATCGCTCCTTTACTGCGTTATTTTCTCAAAAGGCCTGTCCACAATTGCTTTAGTCACATTTGTATACTAATCATGTATAATTTAGGGGCCTGTACCTTGCATGTATGAGAACTGTCACAGTGTGTCAAGCAGCATGCATACATGAAGACTTGATTTACACTATCATACAGTACAGGACTGCATTCACAATACTGGTGTCAAGCAGCATAAATGAGGATTGCTTTAAAATACACCTCTACCAATGCAGTGCTGCATTCAGTACCAGTACTAGTATTGACAGCATAATTGAGAGCATCATTTACAGTACACTTCTACCAATAAATTGCTGCATTCAGTACCAGTACTGGTGTCGTGCAGCATAAAGTGAGGACTTGATTTACAGTACACTTCTACCAATACTGCACTGCATTCAGTGTCAATACCAGTGTCAACAGCATAATTGAGAGCATCATTTACAGTACACTTCTACCAATACATTGCTGCATTCAGTACCAGTACTGGTGTCGTGCAGCATAAAGTGAGGACTTGATTTATAATACACTTCTACCAGTACAGCACTGCATTCAGTGTCAGTGGTGATCTCAACAGCATAAAATTTTGAGAACTTTTCACAGTACCGGTACTACCAATAAGTCGCTGCATTCAGTACCAGTAGCGGTGTCAAGCAGCTTAAATGAGGACTTGCTTTACAGTACACTTCTACCAATGCAATGTTGCATTCTGTACCAGTACTGGTGTCAATCAGCATAAAGTGTGTACTCCATTTATAGTGCACTTGCAGGTTTTGCTGTAATGCTGAACGGTAAATCCCGTTCTCCAGTCCTGAGGTTCCCCAATTCCAGTTTTCGAAAACCCTTTTTGGATGACCATATTTTGTGTTAACATGTATTTAACCCTGAAGCACATGTTATAGGTTACCCACTGTCTACATGTAATTATGGGATCCTGCAACAGTTTCCTGAGAAAATATTACTGTACTTCTATCAATACAGCACTGCTAATGTGGTTATATTAATTAGGTCTTTGGATTATGGATGGGGAAACTCTTTAACCCTCTCTGTACCGTATCGGTATGTACCGATAGAAATATAGTTCAATGATTGCCTGTCGTTGGCATACAAAAATAAAGACTTCTAGATAAATACTTTCATCATATTATATCTTGTTCGAAAGCTTGGAGTATAATCTTCGAAACTACATAGGTGATGATAAGTATTCGCTTCATTCATGTTCATGGCAGTGTTGATACCAGCTTGAAACAGTTAAAAATGCCGGTACAGAGGGGGTTAATGGAAGATGACTGAATATTTAATGATGGATAGCACTTGTATTTCAGTACCAGTACTGGTGTGGAATAGCATGAAAATGGTTAGCACCCCAGTACTGAAAGCAGTTTAGATACACAGACATTGATGAGAGTATAGGTACAACATGCAATTTTTAAAGCTGCCATCAGATAATGTAATCAGTAATAATATGTCCCAATGTCACTTCAACCTCGGGCAAGGAATGTTCTGTTGTTAGGTCAGTTATGTTTGATAGACAAATATTTACAAGCAGACATCTAAGAGTGACATGCTGTCCTCATGACTCGATAGTCTCCAGTTTCTATATCAAATGTCTATCTCTCATTGGCACAATGGTAATATGTATGGTGCAGTGACATCAACAGGAATTCATTGTCACAATAACAGATATTTCCCAATGTCATTTAGAACTTTTATAAAAGCAAGACTCCCCTAATTCAGCTCTCAACGCTGTAGTCTGCTTTTCACTAATATTGACGAACCCCAGTTGTGTAGGTGTCTATCACATACAACTTCGTGCTAATGGCAATAATCATAGGTGTGTAACAAATACAACGTGGTGTTAATGACAATCATAGGTGTGTAACACATACAACTTTGTGCTAATGACAAATATAATCGACCTCAGCATATCCATAGATCTGATCATCTGGCAAACACAGCTAATTGTAATTGTAATTAGTGGATGATACATGTAAGTATGCCTTTATACCAACATGCTCGCTTAATGTACACACCTCTCATTACATGTATGTATAAACTGGGATGAATATGTGTGCAGTGGAGAGACGGAATAATAGGGGTGGTGGGGATCGAGAGATGGATGGGCTAAATAGGGGTTACAAAGTGGGGAGGGATGGGGTAAATATGGGTTAAGTGGAGGGATGGGATATATCGGAGGGGAGGGATAGGGTAATATGGGGTGGAAGGATCAAAGGATGGGATAAATATGGGTGGATTGGAGCGATGGGGTAATAGGGGTGGTGGGGATCGAGAGATGGATGGGCTAAATAGGGGTGGTGGGAAGGGATGGAGTAAGTATGGGTGGAGGGGAGGGATGGGGTAAATAAGGGTGGACTGAGGTAAATATGGCACGTTTTAATGCTTTTCTGTTTCCAACATGTTTGCTTCAAGTTATTCCTGGCCTGTTCTGTATGTATTGCATTGAAATTGAAATTTCTTCAGTCTAGCACACAAAAATATCTGTGAGGGGGCGATTTTCTCCTGGGCTATTTGAAAGTAACCCGAAATTTACCCCAAACTTTTCATTAAGTTATTGCTTTTTTTTCAGACTATGCCTCAGAAAAATCACAGCACTGTGCTAAGTTAAGGGCACAAGTTCAGTGTAGAATTTGATTTACTGACAGTGTAACCAGACTAGGGTGTAACTATATCCACCACTGGTTCACAGTGAACAAGCATTTTCATAGTCTGGTCAAAAAGTGCAGATCCCCTGATATACCAGGCCTGTTTTTCAGTGGGTGTAATTTTAAGCTCATAGTCCGTGGGACCCCCTCCAGTCACATCACCATGATTGTGTGTGGAATGGTTGACCCGGACTCCCAGGCCCTGTCACCCGTCTCCGCCCACATAAGGCAGAGCTGCCAGCTGATTGGCTGATCAGCAGTGGGAAAGCATGGCTGGTATGCTGTGTATGGAGCTGGGCCATTGTGGCAGAATGTAGGCTGGTTGTACTATGTGACCCAATTTTCGCCTGGCCTGGCCTGGTCGCTCACTGTGCTGGGCTCCCTGTGCTGTGTGTTTAAGGGAAGCTCCGCAGTATTGTGTCTGAGTGGTGTGACTAGTATGTGTGTTTATAGTGTCCTGTCTCACTGCGACTGTTCATTGTTATTGGTCAATACCGCCCCTAGTAATATACTGATATCAGAGGACATGTATGGTAACAGACCATGATCTTTGTGCCTTCATCCATGCCAAATAACTGACCTTTCGCTGGCCGGGGTTATGTGTTCCCTTCTCTACCTGGAGTAGTTCAAGGCAAAGGTGGAATTTCTCGCATATGTCTGACAGCTGGTGATAGAAAGAAAGAGGGAGGATAGAGAGGTAGTACATGTAGCAGGTGAATAAAATCCTCAGGTTGTTGTATGTGTGATACACTTACATATCCATGCAGTGTTAATGATGGGGTATTAACGGTGAGTGATTGACAGTGCGTGCATTTGAGGAGTTCAAGGCTGAGTGATAGCACCCAAGGCTGTTTGTATGCTAGCCTGTCTGTAATGTATGAGCTCATTGACTGCACGCGGACATGAGGAAATTTAGGTCACAGGCGGAGTGCATATGCAGGGGCTGGATGGAGATCACCAGGCTGGACACTACATGACTGCTGCCACGGCTGTGCAGTTCTCAATAGCGCCCACACACTGCGTTGATGAGGGAAGGTATGTTGTTCAGGGCGATGTTCTTGTGTCGATATATCTCAATCTGATAGACTCTACAGCCATCCTTCCACTTGAGGTACTGAATCATATAGATTTCCTTGACAGCGATGCTATCAAATATTCATTCCATCTGATCAATGTTAGTAATTTATGCAATTTCGATAATTATCTTAACCAATTCTGTCAGTCTTGTTTACTTGACTACCCAAGTACTGTATATCGAGCTATGATGAACTGAAGCATGTCAATGATCATCTCCCTGATACAAAAATAGCAAACTTGAACTTTTGGCTTCCTGTTGATTGTTCAGCTACCAACAGGCCTATTCCTTAAGCTAGAGTTATACTATCATTGCTACAAATGAATGTCTTTGGGATTTGCTGATAATTTCTCCCAAAGTATTTTCCGCGCTTGACTTTAATCAGGTTTAAAACTTATTTTTTGGAGAGAAACCAGATCCCCATGAAAACTATTGTATTGGCATCAGTTGTTTTGTTCATGGTGAATCGATTTTACCTCTCATTTTTTCTGTGGAACTTTTCAGATATTTCTGGTCAAATTTTCCAAATGGGCGTAGCACTTTCTAATATTTATGTTCAGATATGTTTAGGAATGGCAATTCATCGGAGCGTCTTGATTGGTGGTCTTCATTTGATTTCATATCTGACCTACATGTAGCTCCTAGAGTGACCATATTTAGACACCAGGTATGACGGATATAATATGAGACATGTATCCTGAACCGGATCTGTCATGTGATCGTCGATGCATGTCCCAGGTTGGAGGGTATGAATATTTATCAGTTCTAGAAGCCAGAGAGATGGAAGGATTGGAAGTAGATATACATGACAACCACAGACAATGGATGATCTTGAAGACTCGCACCCAGGAACAATGTGTAAGGAGCCAAGCCATGAGATTCCAGTCTAGTCATGCATGATCCACTCTTAATGATACAGATGAGTTGATGTGAATTAATGTGCTTAGCGGAAATCTGCCATAATTCGAATAAAAATACATTTATTTTTTTCAGTAGGAAAATAATCGATACTTTTTGGGGTCAGCCGTCTCATTGGGAGGCTTGCACATTAGGACCAAAAGATAATCTGGAAGTGCTAGCTCTGCCAGTTGATTGGTTAACTGGGCCAAAATTGATTAACAGGAAGCGGAAATAACAGGATCTGATTGGGTAATATGTATTGTGCAAGTTCCCCATGTAGAAGATCGGATTAGAAAGAATCTTAGAAAGAATCTTGTGTCTGAGGTGAAGCGTTTTAAAATTGTCAATCCACCTCAGCAATAGTACTAGCTGAATGACCTGCCTAATTGAGAGGGCTGGGTTGATGCTTCATGTAGGAACTATTGTCTGGGTCTTTGTGTTGTTGAAAAGGCACATGTCTAGACACATTGTTGTCCCCAGACTTGGCTATTGTATCCCCAGACTTGGCTATTGTATGCATTGTCTCGTGATACTTACATAAAGTATGAACCGAGGGCAGTGTTACACCTTAAACTCAGACATAGATATGTATTTAGCACTGGATTCCAAGGCACATAATGACAGATTTATGTGAAAGAAGAGGGTTATAAAAACTCCCTTAATGTACATGTGAATTCATGATCTGTGCAAGCTGTGGAATTCTACATGCAACAGTGGAGGTGTGAAATAGCAGGATTTGGGAGTAGGTAGTAGATTAGCCACATTCCTGCTTTGTCCTCGGATGACCCTGAATTCTCCACACACATGTACATGCTGAAATATGATATTTTCTGTGCGGAGAGTCAATTGTCAATTTGGTGATGTGTTATTTATACCAGTATACTAAAAGTTTTCTCTTGAGAAATCTGAAAAGATTTGAAATGTAACAGTAGTAAAACGGTTGTCATGTTTACATGTTTTGCATAGTATGGTAAATGTTTCGTGACTGTATTTATTGATATCATCTGGAAATCGTTTGTAAACATTCAGCTGCAAAGGGCGGTTGTAGAGAAATCCAATAGATTTTGCCTGACAAACCCCTTGCTCCCTGACTAACTCCTCGCCCCCTGAAGAATACGGCACAATGGGTCAGGGTTCAGTGGTGGGCTTGAAAAGCAAAGCACAACAAGGAGACAACTTGTACTTTACATAGACATATTGAACTGTGCCTCGTGCGTCAACCGAAATTGCTGACATATTGGAAAAAACAGTCTGAATTCTATAAAATATTGTCATCGAGCTTACGGATAATCTGTCATCAAAAAGAATTAATGATAAGAGAGTAGTGGGCGATGGGCAGTATTCCAGGAGCAGTCGTGATGTTTGCTCATCAGCGACACTCTACACACTCACGTCACATAATGTCAGCCAGCATAACCGAGCTAATTTTAAAGAAGTTTGACGTTGACAAGGAGGGGGTGGGTGTTTAAGTGGATGATCTGTGTAATATAATGCGGTCTGCTCATGGTCTAAGTCACAGTCGATACAATCTTTCAGAAAGAATTATGAATGTAACACAGATTAAATGATTGTTTTTCCTCTTTTTTTTCTTTCTTTTTTTATCGAAGAGCCTCTTTGTTTCACTAACTTCAATGTTTTCATGAAATTATTTGGTAACAGGATACATGGTGATTTATTTTGTCATAAACTTATCAAATTTAGGAATTTTTTTTCGTGTACCTATGTGAGGGCTGCGCAATATTACACGTCTTTGTACAACAGCCAAGATTACTGGATATCACGGTCACCATCATGTACTGTCTGTCTCACCTTTCGCATCTTCACATTTCAAGTTAAATACTACACTAACGTTCCGTCATTTACCTTCGTTTCAAACCATAAATGCACGTGACCCTCGTATAGCCAATCAAGATATGAGCTTGCCAACATCGTGCAGCGAGGATTTTCTTTGATGTCTGTGTGATTTCTAAAGATGGCAAGTGGTAGTTCTATTAATTTTCAAAAGGGGAAATGTTACTTTCATTCGAATAGCCAATCAAATTTGAATTTCAAAGAGGTCATACAGTTGCACTTCTCCTAATACGGACCATGGAATATTTATAGATGTATGACATCACCAAACTGTATTCTGAGTGATGTGAAAATGTGTCTTGTTCAGCCAAGGCTGTAGTGTTCGACTTGGTACATGCGAAAATGACATTTCGAGGAAACATTACTTTTGGCAATTTATTGAAAACAATTTTTCTCAGAGCAGTGAAATTCTCTATGTAATTAGTGCAGTTTGTATTTCAAGGAAATCTATTCAAAATCAAAGAAAATCGCCAACCTCGCATGGTATTTTCGAGGATGTAACTTTGGGCTTGCAATGTTGTAACATTGGGACTCGGGCCTGTATGTCGTTTCAAATTTTTCAGGGCAAAATTCATTTTGTTTAATTTGAACCGCATTTGCTTCGATTTTCATGAAATTTCAGGATAAAAATTCACAATGTTCAGATGATGCGCAAAATTTCACTTCTCTTAGAAGAATTGAATATAGTGCAAAGATCCCAGTCCCTCGAAATATGAGAGTCAGACAGACAGAAATTATTTCTGCACAGTTATAAAATCCTGCATGGGAAAATAAATTGTGTCGAGTTTTACAGAAATAACAGAAGTTTGGGGGTGTATGATGTTTGATGATGTTTTTGCATAACACCTCATGTAAACTTCCTCCTGTAGTAAATCCTTATGTTGATAGTCTTTCTTGCGGCTCTGCTGAACATAGCCACTTGTTGCATAAGTTTTAGTGTATGTGCATGTTTTTTGGTGTGTTGTGTTGGTTACTTCTGGATTGCTGGGTACATGTAGTTGACCTGTTTTTGTTGAAATGCTTGGAGTTTTGTTTGATCGTCGCTATACAGCTAAATGTGATGTTAAACTTTAATTTCTGTCTCTCTCCTTAAATGAACTTAGTATATGATGAAAATGTGTGTTACAGTCTGGAATGGGTTTGTAGGATGATCCCTCTCATCTTATGATGTCACTTGTTATAAAGCGGACCAGTATTTCAAAACATTTGTAGGGCCATCAATGTACTTCTAATTCAGTTTATCACATAGTATTTGTTTAACAAACATTCGCTCTCGAAAGGTGATTTAGAACTTGCGCTGCATGGTCCCTTCTTGAGCTGAAAAATCATCATGTCCCACTCTACAACACGCAATATCTGTGTATTAATGATTGAAAGAAGTTAAAATTTTCCTGAAAAATTCTGTCAATTTTGAAAAAAAAAAGTATTTTGCTGGCCAAAAAGTGCTTACCAGTTACTAACACTGTTAACAAGTACATGTATTTCCATGCATTTGGATTTAACTGTTGATATATATATTTTACATATGTACATGTTTGCTATGTCAACAGGTATGCATTAACTCTTTACCCCATACGGCCGCCTTTGAGCGCCTTGCACGCTCCCCCATAGAAGCGCCTTTGAGCGCCTCGCACGCTGCCCCATAGAACCGTCTTTCAGCGTGTCATCGCTGTTCCCATGTGATGGATTACTTTTGCAATTTTTGCGTTTATTTTGAGTAAAACCTAATTAAAACTATACATTTTCAGAAAGCCAAAATTTAAATAAATCTGACTATATAGACTGTTGGTACGTTTTGTAGTAAGGGTAAAATGAAATCGGGAGAGGAACAGAAATAATCATTGAAAAAGTCGCGATTAGACACCAAATGTGTTTCGTGTGCTTCAAGAGAAACGTTCGAAAAATTGTAAAACCTGCTTCCAAATTCCTGAATATTTCACGTAACGCGAGTATAAACTACCAAAGTATCTAACCTTGATGACTAACTCGTCAAATCTGCCCATCTGAGTTTATTATAAACATTTCCCGGGACCTGTTGATCTCCCGTTTTAAAATTTATCCGCCATTCTTTCACCATGCTGTGTTTCGTGGGCCCATGGCCATGGCGATCACGCGCAGATAAACCGACTGCTCCAATCACGCCGGGCCTCTGAAAAGGTCGCTCAAGGTCGCCCAACTTTGGGCCAATCAGTGATGCTGTTTTACTTCACCTTGTTACCAGCCTTCGTTCTCCTTTAGGGAAGTATATGGGACTTTTTCAGTTATAGCTCGTTTTATACCTGCCATCTCATGATGTAACTGCGAAATCCCGAATGTACGAAAAATAAGCTTTACAATGGTATACGATAACACAGGAATTGCAGCCGAACAACAACAGAACGCTGCAAAACGTAGCTAAAATGCGACAATTTCTTCGCTTTTTTCGTGATTTCCAACAGACGGAAAGCAGACACAACACATTTTCTCGCAAGATTACTTATTTTTAGATTAAACGTTGCTGATATTGATATAAAACGTGAACAAATTACGTAGAATGGGCCTGTGGGAGACCATTGGTAAATATTTTTCCACATGACATAGGACATAAAACGGGATATTTTACATCGCTGGAAACGTATGAAAATTGAAATCAGTCCATGGGTTAAAGACCTACGCCATTACAAATCTGTTATGGGTCAGAGAGAGAAAATTCTCCACAAGTCTATGGGGTAAAGAGTTAATAAGCTAGTTAATTCTGGTTCATAATTCATGAATGTTTAGTCAGGCCTGTGGTAAAGTCAACTGAGTGTAGATTACCCAGGCTCACAGTTTAATAACTGGACCATACTTCCTTGTTTTTGTCAGAAAAATTAATTCTGTGGGCTGTAGATAGATTTGAATACAAGTAATGAAAACAGAGCTCAAACAGGTTTTCAATGTTTTGGTTTTTTTCTGTCCAGTGCTCTTTTCATTTCAGTTTTCTCTTTTCACCTCAGTTTCCTTATCTCTTCGCCTGTAATAGACATAGTCCTTCAGTTAAAATAATACAGCTTGACATTTTGTGAAAGGAATAGGATAGAAAATACGGATTCTGCAATTGAAATAAGAAGGCTAGATCAATGTGGAAATCCTTAAAGTTTGTCTTGTAATGCTGGAGGCTTGAAGTGGTTGATACAGAAGTACTCCAGTTGGTTTATTGATGCAATTTGTGTATAATGGTCATTGGTGCGGTTCATCGTTTTTTACTATATTTATGCCAAAACTAATATTTTCTTTGACTCATCGTCACGAGTTGAAATGTTAAAAAAAAAAGACTTTATGATAAATGGCAAAAAAACTACCCACTGGCCTTCACAGTCAAACAAGGAGAGTGATCTCACTCCATCACCACACCGCTCCTTATTCTGATTTGGGAGAGCTAAGAATCCCTCTCCTCAGACATTCTCTCTCTATCAAATTATCATTTCGCTCTCCAAAATTTCTAAAGGAATCAGTTATTGCTCTCTCATTTTCAAATGGCAGGGCACATAATGTGCCCTGCCATTTGAAAATGAGAGAGCAATATCTTGGAAACTTACAAATTAAAAGCTGTACGTTAATTGTGCAACACAGCAGTACCATAGTGATAAAGATTTTTTCTCCAGAACGATGTGAATGTTTTCTCAGTAACTGTAGGAAGATGTTTTCTATGATATAAAGACATTCTCTCGCTAATGGAATGAAGATGTTTTCTCAGTAATGGAATGAAGACTCTCTCAGTAACAGTTTGAAGACGTTCTCTTAATAATGGCATGAAGATCTGAGATGTCTTCAGTAACGGTATGAAGATGTTCTGTCAAACACTGAAAGTTATTCTCTCGATAACCGTACATGTATAATGACATTTTCTCAGTAACGTGAATATGTTTTCGCAGTAACGACATGACTCTTTCTCAGTAATGATATGACGCACATTCTCTCTATAACGGTATGAAAATATTTTTTCAGTAACATTATATTTGTTTTCTCATTAACGATATGAAGATATTTTCCCTGTAACATTATGAAGATGTGCAAATTTACATTGGTGTGCATATAATTCTGCATGTGATCGGGGCTATATTCATCTTGTGGTCTGTCCAGCCAATGAAAAATGTGCCAGTCTTCAAACACCATTGAAGTTTTATTATGACGGGTGGACACTGGTGTTAATCCAGGCCCATAGAATCCTACTGAACCATCTCAATGGGGCATAATAACACCCCAACCATCAGTTCGATTTAAGGACAAGAATTCCACCTGAGAGCACACCCCAGGAAGTGACATCATAAAATATTAAAAGCAGGGCTGGAAATAAAGTGTTAAGCTGTTGTTCAGGTAACTAGAAGGTTATCACTTGCAGAAAAGTAGTACTTGCAGGTAACCTGTTATCAGATCACCATTAACATGATAATGTTATCTGCAACAGCATGCCAATAACATGTTGAGTGATCAGCTCAAATATCAAGGTAACTTGTATATAGGTTACCATGACCAATCCTTATTTCCTTGTAAAAGTGGTATTTGTCTAATGTTACGATGTCTTTTCATTTCTTTGTTATATCTCTGTCGATCATCTAAAAAAAAATATTCTAGAGATCATTTCCCCACTTGAGCATACGAAAAGTTGTTCGCCCATGTCAAACTGAGAGGGGGTTGTTCGGCAGGATTTAAACTGAATCACGTGGGCATTTCCTAAAGCCATGTCGTAGGAGTGAACTTCAACTATTGAGAGCAGGGACATGTGAGAATTGAGCCTGAATCCCACTAGCAACGTAACGGGGAGTGTTAATGTATGCATAATATCAATTCATGAAGATTGCTAAATATATCTATGTATTGTACATGGAACAGGTTCTGCTTGAATGGAAATGCAATCCATTTCATCATCATTATTAACATTTTATTGTCATCCTGCAAACTGTTTAGTTTCACTTCCTCGTTATTATTATCATAGATAATTGAGAAAGTATATTTAGCTTTGGTTATGGATACATCATCATGTGTCTCTCGTACAGACCAAGGTGACTTGGGAGTCGGTCATCTTGTCTTTATCTTTAATTCTTGTAGTACCATGAATTTTGTGTATTTCCAATTCAAGATATATTGAAGGCTGTATATTTCCTCATTCAATTTCTAAAATGCACATTCGTGAGTTTTTAGCTCTCATGTGCCAAAGATATTCTAGTTCAGCTGCCTAATTGCAGGTAGTGTTTCATAAGAAGGTTGAGAATTCTCTGTGGGTATGCAGATTTTTCCTCTACAAGTCTCTTTCAATATAATCCAACCACCTGGATAGTGGAGCATACATGCCCAGTGGACTCATTCACCTGGATAGTGGAGCATACATGCCCAGTGGACTCATTCACCTGGATAACCGAGCATACATGCCCAGTGGAGTCCATCTGCACAAGTCCAGGTAATGAGGGTTTACCTGGATGTTTTTGGTGATTCGGATGAGTTCTCGAGTCGTCGTGTCTATTACACAACCTCGTGCATTTCATCCCCAGAGGTTGTTTTGAATTAGCATGTCGGTATCTGAAGCCTGCGCTTCTCGCTTTGACATCCAGTGTCGATTTCAGCCTAACTTCAAAGGTAGTCTGGCCGGCGATGAAGTTCAAACCAGTCAAAACTCAAACCTTGCTGTGGATTGACCTGATAAGCTGCTTCAGCGTGCTTACTAACCAAGCCACTGTATCTATTGTAACCTATCGATTGATACACTGGCTCGCGAGGATGAGGGGAGTCATTCACCTGGATAGTGGAGCATACATGCTCAGTGGACTCATTCACCTGGATAGCGGATCATACATGCCCAGTGGACTCGTTCACTTGGATAGCATAACATACATGCCCAGTGGACTCATTCACCTGGATAGCGGAGCGTACATGACCAGTGGAGTCATTCACCTGGATATTGGAGCATACATGCTCAGTGGACTCATTCACCAGGATAGCGGAGCATACATGCCCAGTGGACTCATTCACCTGGATAGGGGAGCGTACATGCCCAGTGGACTCATTCACCTGGATAGCGGAGCGTACATGACCAGTGGAGTCATTCACCTGGATATTGGAGCATACATGCTCAGTGGACTCATTCACCAGGATAGCGGAGCATACATGCCCAGTGGACTCATTCACCTGGATAGGGGAGCGTACATGCCCAGTGGACTCATTCACCTGGATAGCGGAGCGTACATGACCAGTGGAGTCATTCACCTGGATATTGGAGCATACATGCTCAGTGGACTCATTCACCAGGATAGCGGAGCATACATGCCCAGTGGACTCATTCACCTGGATAGGGGAGCGTACATGCCCAGTGGACTCTTTCACCTGGATAGGGGAGCATACATGCCCAGTAGACTCATTAAGTAGTTCAGTTGGAGGCCAAAGTGAAAAGTAGGAGGCTAAATTCATGCAAAATAATTTAAAATTTAGCCTTGATCAATGTTCACTTATGTTGCAATGATTAGAGTATGTGGCTCAAAATGTACGAGTGGAAACAACTTAGTCTCACACCTGCTACTACATTTCTTCTAATTATTTGGATGGCAAAACTTAACTTCAGGCATCTGCGGAGAGAAATTCTGCTAACATTCTACAAATTTCACCAGCTATCTTTTCAGTTCTTGTTATAAATAACATATCCATGCCACAATATTTAGCCTCTGTTGAGATAAAGATTCTTTTTCTGCTTCTGAGTCTAAAAATGCTGTTTTGAAAAATTAGAAGAAATATGGTACTGAGAACGCTGTAGGCCATGTATATATCTAAGAAGGAATGATCACTTGTGAATATAATCATTATCAAAATTTTGAAATTTTTTGAAGAAAAAAAATATGATCATGTTGTCCAACATAGTATCTTTCACAAAGCTCTAGCTCCGCAAAGTTACGAGCTACAATTTGAAGCAGATATAGCCTACATAATGTAGTCACTCATTTTCTTGAAATTTTTAAATTTACTACAGTTTGCTTGACAGTTTATTTCATCGGTATATATCTATCCCACTATGCTACATGTAGCATAGCAAGCTAGGGTATAAAAGTATTTCCAGGTTTTTTTAAAATGAAATTTCAGCTTTCTCATTGCAATCGCATGCTCGATCAAGGTAATTGCGCCATGCAAGTGACAACTGAACTGTGATGTTTTACGCAGCCAATATCGAAAATGATCACTATATTGCCGTTACTCTGTCTCATGGGAGAGGTGAATACCAGCGCTGGGCGGGGGCGTATATTTGTTGAGAGTAAATGAGGCCTTGATATAACAGTGATCTTTGCCTGTAGAATGGTGTGATGGATGCCGCTGGTTTCATCTGATCTATGGACATGTCCACATGATTGATGGCCTGTCTATTTTGGGGTTTGGAGTTTAAAACTGGGGACAAGCAGGCACGGCGGAACAGGGGGGGCCGGGGGGGCCATGGCCCCCCCAATATTTTCAGCCAAAAAAAAAACGACAAAAAAGAAAGAAGAAAAAAAAGCAGAGACAGATAAAAAAAAACAATCATAGAGAAAAGTGAAAAACCTATATCTGTATTGAATGCAGATTTTACTTTCCAATAAACATGAGGAGCATCCTTGCTCCTTCCATCATCCCAATTAAGTCATGGTTCATCTGCCAAATCCAAGCCATGAAGGACACCTTGTACACCACAACAAATATCAGTCACTTCAGTCGGAAATATTCGTGAGCTTCTCACCTCTCCGAACAAGCCCGTATTTGAACGAATTAAGCGCCAGGCAATGTCTCCATCTGGTTGCTTTCAGACCCTCTATCTGAACTTATGTGAGAAAGCTGTTTTAATCTTTATGGGATGCTGTTAATAATAACGAATTTCACGAGTTAAAAAATAGTGTAGGCTATACTCATCTGAACAGCCAGAAACGTTTCGATCAAGCCATGATCAGGCGATGTAGATTCGGCCATACACAATTAACTCACGAACATTTACTACAAAAAGAGCCAGTCCCAAGGTGCATTCCATGCCACGAAGATCTCACAGCGAAGTATATTCTTATCGACTGTATAGATTTTAAGATTGTAAGAGATTCTTTTTACCGATCGACTACTTTGGAAGATATTTTTGGTCGGGTGAGGGAGGACTGTATCTTAGGTTATTTGAGAGAAATCGGCTCGTTGCATAAGTTTTAATGTGTGTGTGTTTTAATGTATCGGATTACTAAGTTATTAATTTGAATACTTAGCATTTTGTCTGATTAATTCTCACTCTCTCTCTCTTGCTTTGAAGTCAGATTTTTATAGGCTATCCGAGAATTTTTTTCTTTTAAGATACGCCCTCATGTTGTTTCCTCTCGAACTTCAAAGAGTTTGTCTTTTAGCTTCTTCTCTACATAAACTGGGCATTCATCTAATTATACCGAGACCCCACGAAGGTAGTGTATTGCCCCAAAACAAACTCCGTTCATTGGTTGATATTTTAAACGGACAGTTTCATTAATAACTGTACAGCCCTAATCTGTCTACAGGGTCTAGTACGGAGATAGTATACAGAACTGCATTATGGAGGATGGCTCATAATTTGACCTGTGTTCGACTTCCAAGTAGAACACATCTGTGTTGGTGACATGATCAAAGCTTAATGAACCTTTCAATTTAAATGACATATATTTAATATTTAAATTATTTCTACTTCCGAACATCCTCGTTTTCTGGACGAGAAATATTTTTAAAAAAATGTTACGAGAAGCAACAAAACAGGCAAAACAAATAGGGTTTAGACATGTGAAGATTTCTTGTTTTATTACTCGGAAATACGCTAGAATGCGTCTCCGGCCATCTAAAACCCCTAGAGCTTCCGGGGCCTGGGCGGCCCCTGGACCCTCGCCTATTTGTGCTGTGATAGTGGCCCCCCCAATCACCAATTGCTTCCGCCGTGCCTGACAAGGGCAGCTAGATTAATACCTACTGGTGTACGTCAGTTGGACTATTATACAAGGGACATTGAAGGAAGACCGTTATGGAATTTCTCTGCCCACTTTTAGCTGAATCATCATGAGCTGTGCATTAGATAATCTCAATCAAGTTTTGGCCGATTGTTTTTGCCCCATTCAGCTCGGGGGGGGGGGGGGCATTCACATATTGCATAATGCTCTACAGGGTGGGTGGGTGGGTGTGCAACTCGAAGGCAATATATGGTCTCTGTTGAAGGTCATATATAAAAGCGTTGTACAGGGTGTGGGCGTTGTGCATCGTTTAATACATGAACAATTCTCTGCAGTGCTGTATTCAGACACCTGACCTACATGTAACATGTACGCAGGGTCCAAAATAAGCAAAATCAAACTGATCAAATGAAATTTTTATCAGTCATACACATGTAATCTGTACCCTGTATTTTGATCCGACATTAATGCTTTCATAAGGCAGGAGATCACATGTTCGATCATACAAACCAAAGTTTGATCTGATGTCTGCCTGATACATCTTCATTTTATCCAGCCAGTTTCTACGTTCCCAATTCAAACCTGCCTTGATTTATCTGACCCCTTCAGTGTTCAAAATCCGAGGTGTAAATTTCACCTACTAACGACAGAAGAACCAATCAGAACGTACACATCGATTGCGAGTGAAGTCAGGTAATGTAGTGACATCATCCTGTATTAGCGGCGTCTTTCCTCTTAATAAGGTGCCCACTATGTAGGTCAGCCAATCAATAACGCTCTTGTGCGACCCATTTCGAATTTCAAATGTTTTCGAGGTCAGTGGAGTCTCGTGTCTATTTATAAGTTATTTGAACATTGAAGAGGTCCAGATATATCAAGGGAAGTTTGAAGTGGGAACGTAGAAATTGGATGGATAAAATGAAGATGGCCTGATATTTCAGGCCCTGTTTATAATATAATTTCATGAAAATTGAATTTTCTGGATACATTATCAGTCTATGATCACATCCACATATACATGTATAACTTGGTTGACCAGAGACCGAGAGACTATAATCACTTGAAGTTGAACAATGGTGAACACTCTGGCTGAGATCTGGAAGCTGGCCCCTTTGTTTGCACCAATCAATATACCACTATTTCTCCTCTCTGAGATCCCGCAAATTATTTGTATACTAATGAGTGTAATTTGTACCAGTCTGCACTTTTGTGTTCTATATATATATATATAGGCCTACTTGTATATACTGCAATAATTTCATAAGACAATATCCACAATATCTACCCTTAACATATAATTACATAGCGTATATGTGTATGTTCATGAAGAGGTTGGACTGCCTGTGCACTGTGAGGTATCCAGCTAGTAAGATAACACATACGTACATCATTGTGTGTGATATACACATGTACCTGTCACTAATCACTAATATGGACATTCCGAAATTATAATCTTGAGCTGTAGGAGGTGTAAAATGTCGTCATTGTTAATGTGATGCTTACTCTTGCAGTGTTGAATTTTTTTTCTTCCTTTTTATATGCCCGCCAAAAAGGCGGACGTACATGTACATGTGTATTGTGTGATGGCTTTCGTGTGTCCGACAGTGTGGCTGAAAAATTCGTAAATTACTGAAAATAGTGCTATTTTTTTTGTGAGTGGATTCAATGGAGGGAAAAGAAGTATCGCATACCAAAAATTAGGTCAGGTCAAAGGTCACTGTGACCCCCAAAATCAGGAAATCATTTAAAATAACTTTTTTTGTGTCAGTAGATACATTAGGGAGACACGATGTGTTACGTACCAAAATGTAGGTCAAGTTCAAAGGTTCCGGTCACTGTGGCCCCAAAATCATGTTTTATTTCCGTCGATACATTAAGTGGAGATGATATCTGATATACGTCGTGTATCAAAAGTTAGTTCAAGATCAAAGGTCAATGTCACTGTGACCCCAAAATCAGGAAATCATTAAAAGTCACATTTGTATATGCCTGTCGAAGACGAGATCATGTAATGCGATGGGGAGTTCTGCCCATCTATTCATCCATTAATTTGTTGTCCATGCGATATCTCTAGTTTCAAGGTATTTAGATTGGTACCAACCTTTGAGTATGGGTATACCTGACTTGCGTTACAAAGAGGAACCCTATTCATTTTGAGGTCAATAAGTCAAAGGTCCAGGTCACAGCTCCCAAAACTGAAGCCAGTTTAGCTGACAATACATATACTTGTTAGGTTGGAATATTCAGAGTTGTCTCTCCGACGTGTTTATGGCATTTGTCCTGTGAAGTTGTCTCCCCTGTTTGATACCCGTAAGAAACGGCTATATTCAGTTTAACTGTTGTGAAATAAAAACCATGCATTTACCATTTTAACTGGGAGAGGGGTCCTTTATGAACTTTATATCTGTTTATTAACACAAGAACAAAGGTTTACTTCATCACTTGCTTCACATATTTCTTCCTTCATGAAACGTTTTCTCACCACTACATGTCTGCAAAAATTAAGCTGGTACAAACATTGTGCAAAATGTAAACTAGATTTAATGCAGTAAAATTGTACATGGTTATTTCAATATTATAAATACATGTAATTTGGATTGAAAATGAGTAATAAGCAGTTTAATAACCTTTTGTTCAATTAACTTGAAATTTACATGAATTTCCGTCTTATGTTTTGCAGGTACCGACAGCCAATCACTGCTATGTTCGGAATCCATGCTCTCATCGACTCCACCTTCTGATGAGTCTCTGAAATTGTCTCAAGAAAGTTACGTGTCACCATGGAAACAGAACGATCTAGTACACAATGAGCACTTTCTCAAGAGGAACAGTACATGTAACAAGACCAGCTACAACAACGTCGTTTTGTCATCGGAGTCTCTAATCGTGACAGATAAACATCTGGTGGGCGGTCCAACCAGCTCCAAGGTTTATGTCTCCAGCTGTTTAGGCTTGTCCACAACCCAGACCAGCCCATCATCATTACTGCCAGTGAAGCACACCAAACTAGAGGAGGAGGGAGATGAGAGGCAGTTGGAGAGGCGGATGAATACTAATGGCTATGACAGAAGTAGACTGACTGGCAGCAACCCCACAACCAGTGAGAATCTGAGCACGTGGTTAGCGGAGGCTGCGTCCAATCCCAGCCATGCCGCACAGCGCACGAGTACAGAGGGCATGCTCGCCTCGCGTCTAAGCTCAAGTCAGGAGGGTCATCTGATTCTCTCATCCGGATCTCAAGCCTCCACCGCCTCTGCCCAGGCCAGTAGTCTCTTCAGGCCACCTCTGACACTCCCCGAGGTGCCCACCCAAAGACTTTACCCTAACGTGGGACAGTATCCTTCCCTTTACACTACCAGTGCCTCCAGCCCTCTCTACTCCTCCCCCATGTATACACTCCATGGACAGCCTGCTCACCTAGCTTCAGTCTCCCCGTACAGCGCATTCTACCCCCAGTATGCTGCGGGCACGTACAGCCACGGCTCACTGCTGGCCAGCCACTATCCACAGATCGACTCGTACTCGGCAGTGTTGGCTAGTATGGGGAGCCACGTCCAGCAATCTCAACTACCTCCTCGCTCTCCGGCATACTTACCGGGGCACATACCTCAGTTCACGGCACTAGCTTCACCCTCCTCACATTCTACTCATATGAATTCCCCAGGAACTACCATTCAGCAAGGCCAGTCCGCCTCTACTAGCCAACTTCACCAAGATATAGTGAAACAGGAGTCGATGAAATCGCCTAAAGATATGCGTGACTATGAAATGCGGGGTCGTCTGACTAGTGCCCCTGTTGCTAGTAAAGACTCCAGGTTACATAGTTCGGCTTCTATGGGCTCTCCCTTATCTCAGGGCAAATCAAGTAAAGTGAGAGACAGTTTGAAGCACGAGCCTGGGGGTAAAGAGCAGGGATACAAGGGCGTACCTACGGGCAAAGAGGGAAGTTTAAAACACAGAATTTTGACACGACCCCCAGATATTCAGATAGAAGGATCTGCTCTCACGGACACCAAGGCTAGCTTGGCAGCCCGCATTAAAACTGAAGTACAGTCTCCTAAACGTACAAAAGCCAGTGCTTCTGTCTCACACTTACCTACTGTGGCAGAAGTGGTATGTAGTAGTCCGCCAACAGTACCCCCTAGTGCTGCCGCAGGGCGATCATACTCACATACGACTTTGCCAGGTCACTCGACAGGCTATACGCCGCAGTCCTCTCAGCCACACTACCCTCCACATTTTATGAAGGGCTCCATAATACAACTGGCCAATGGGGACTTGAAGAGAGTGGAAGACTTACAGACAGAGGACTTTGTTAATAGTGCTGAAATTAGTAGTGATTTAAAAATAGACTCGAGTACTGTGGTACGAATCCAGGATAGCTATGATAGGGGTACAGCAATACTGAGTTTTTCTGTAGGGGAACATAGAGTACAGGTAAGTGTGAACAAATATATCCAGGGCTTCAGATCTCCCTAATTTGGGCACAACCTGTATTCGACACAGCAACATTTTTTTAGTCTGGGAAATGATCCTCAATTAGAAAAACTATGGAAAGTCCCCAAATTCTGATAAAATAATTAGGCTTTTACTCACATATGATGCTTAATTGATGATGAATCTCTCAGGGTTTCGATTACCCCCTTCATACAACGTTAAACGTTGTGCCCAAATTAGGATGCACTCAAATTAAGAGAGCAAACAAAAATCTAAAAAAGTAAAATAAATACTTGCAATGAAAATCAATGTTCAGTTATGTTCATGGAGATCTCTCATCAATTAAGCCTTAAATTTGTGTCAAAGCCTACCTATTTGCCAGAATTTGGGGACTTTTAACTAATTTGGGTGCATTTTTCTGCCTAAAAATTTTTGTCGCGCCGAATTGTTTCACTCTAAAACCGTCTTCCTAAACATAACTTGAATTGTCTTCAAGATTTTGGCAAAAAAAAAGTGTCCTTCAGTCCAAGTGTCCTTTAGTCCAAGTCTCCTGTGGAAGATGGTTTGAAAGTGATTGAATTAGGCCAAAAAAAAATATGTCTGTTTCCGATTACGGGCCAGAAAAAAATAGAGTAGGTAGGGCCAAAAAAAATTTTATTTTGGAAATAAATTTTATTTTGATGTCCAGTACTCCTGTCCCATATACAATGGTCTACAAATATATTCTTGATTGTATAACATTCCCACCCACTTTAACATATTCTCCCAGGACACATCCCCCCATATTTTCAGATATTCAAAAGATCTTATCCCCCAAAAGATAAAGGGGGGGGGAGGGGAGATACCCTCAAAATATATTGTTGGTATTTTTATCTCTACTGGATCCAGCAAATCTTGATATTTCAATAAGTTCTGCTGAAACCAGTTATTGTACTGATATTATGGAAATGAGAATTGCCAATAATGTGTTTGACTGCTGTTTACCACCAAAACGAGTATCGTTTTAATTTATTAACTTGATATGCAAAACAATATATTTCAAGGATTTCTGCCCAGAAATGATGAAATTTTTAGTGAAAAATGCAAAATTTCATGTGGAATTTCAGTGCCTTCCATAGGGAGAGTGTACTTATTTTCTGGAAAAGCCTGAAGAAAAAATTGACATATACAACATAAAATGAAATGGGAAATTAATTCGAACATCATGGAGGTTTGTACCAGCGACTAGCTAATTCGAACAATTTGAGAAACGAGACGCGATTCCTGACTGTACAACAGTACAATGATTTGAACAAGCCATTTCTCGAAAACAGAAGAATTATTACTTGCTTGAATCTTGGGGGTTTATTTCAATGCATTCATAATAAAACAAGTCGGGGAAATTTTGGATTTTTTAGCGGAGAAATGGTACCGGTCGGTTAGACTTTGACGGCGACTAGCTTTGACTGTGTCGTCGCCGATTTCGCTGAAAACGAACACCACTTGCAAGCTGCCGTGTCCGCTAAACACTGCTTTAACAAACGTCATTTCAAGCCATCAAATCAGTAGATTTCTTTCGAAGTTGATGGAGAATATGTTTAAAATTGTCCTGGTAAACATGATCAAGTCGACTGAAGCGTAATCGGGTTGCTGATTTCTCGATTCCCGACCTAGAAGTAGGTGCTTTATTTCCTGAAAAGATCGTCAACCTGCCGCCATGCCATGCGGTCAGCTCCAGTCACACTTTACGGTATGCTGACTGTGGGCGCGCCGCTTTACGGTTGTTGTTGTTGTTGTTGTTGTTGTCGTAAAACGCGGCCTTGGTAGTAATTTCGTTGGAATTTGCTGATAAAATTTTTAGAGTCGCACGATTTATCTAGACTCGGTCGGGTAACCGGAAACAGACATATTTTTTTTCTTGGCCTTATTAGAAACCTTAAAGTGTAACTGTGACACTTATGTAAGTGTATGTAAAATTCAAGATAACGATGTGAATAACGAAACGTAGTAAAGTTCCCCAAACATTTCACTCACATTCTGTCTCAGAGGATTCAAAGGCAGCTTTCTACAGTGAGAGAAAAATCTACACTGCCCCTTCTGACGTCAGAGATGATGTTAACGACGTCCTACTTCGAGCGTCCTGCATTATTTGCGGGATGTCGCGGCAATGCAGAGAATGGAACACTTTTGTAATAATGTTACGTTGTGACTTGGCAAGTGACAACCCCCCGCCACCTATATATTTTCGCTAAGGCTAGAGGGCTGAAACCTACGACACTATATCTTTGGGTCAAGCTCTACAAGAAAATGTAAAAAAATCCAAGATGGCTGCCATGATGACGTCACTGTGATGTCATTTTCAAAAAGAGCATTTTGTTTTTTCTTCGCAAAAACTGCATGATAAATTAGTAAATAATAATCTAATATGAAATAAAATAAGTTTTACCTACTTTTCCGTACAGAAAAGCAAACATTTTGAAGAAATATGACGAAAACACCACTTTTTCTGGTACCCCACTTGGCCGCCATTTTGAATTTACCCATGATCCTCTGCTCGTGAGGTTATGCAAATAGCCTCAAAATGACCCCAATATGATAACCTATAGGAAGTAGTCCATAGTTTCGGATCAAAAATTTAATACAGCAGAGCGCCCGGGTCTGACCACATGATAATTACCCTTCACTTTTTGTTAACCAGTATTTATAGTACCAAGCTTCTGGGTACTACCATTCCTTCAAAATGGCATATGCGGATGGGTGGCTTGGTTGAGCTATATGGCGAGTCGGGCTGCGAAGTCAACCTTCGTCAGCCTCAGTTTCGTACGTTTTTCAGGTGTTCAAAAATAGGGTTAAGTTACATATGGAATATGTGACAAAAAACGGCATGGTCGACCCCATATTTTGATCTCGCCTCGAGACGGGGAACACAGATAAAGAAATCTTATTGAAATCGATTGTCAAGATTTTTCCAGGAAATGAACGAAATATGACGTATTTTGGGTCATTTCAATAGATTTTCCAGAGAATATGGAGTACGTTCCGAGAGAAGAAAATTTATCCCAGGTAAAATTTGCATAACTGGCTTGTATGCTGAATTAATGGTATGAGCATTCCCATGAAGAAAATATATACTTTTATAGGGGTTTTCTGGGTGGTTTGGCGATGGAAGGGCTATACCAAGGGTCTATTTCCAGCAACGAGGGGTCTACTGTGGACTGCACCCTATAACGCCACGAAGTTTCAGCTTTCCATTTTTTGGCGTTCCGGAGATATCGCAGAAAGTTTGGTAGGGGGGGCATTTTGGCCCCCCTCCCCCAGGCCTGGCAGGGTTAATGGGGGAAGGGAGGGGGAACAAATCAGGGGATGTTTTTTGATGATGCTAAGACATATGGTTTCAGTAAAATGCATAGAATCGCATTGAATGAACATGCTGAATTTTTGCGTAATTTTTGAAGAAATATGGCGAAAACATCACTTTTCTGGTACCCCCACATGGGCGCCATTTTGAATTTACCCATGATCCTCCGCTCGGGAGGTCATGCAAATAGGCTCAAAATAACCCTAATATGATAATCTAAAAAGTCACAGAGTTTCAGCTCTCAATTTTTTGTCGTTCCGGAGATACACATGTACAAGCAAAAAACCAACGGGGGGCCAGGCCAGGTAGGGTTAAATAATAATAAATTTAAAAAAATGCCCACATTTTTTTAAGAAGAAAAATTGCAGCAGAACCACTCGCTTTCAAATTTCACATCATTTATTGGTCATTGTTTGTCTATTATGAATTTGATACTAAAATATAGGTCTGGCAATACCGCTAAATATTGATGCGCAAGTGAGACAAGTACAATCAAGGTTCGCACAGTCCTGGAATGTCCTGGAAAAATAAAATTATGCTTTCCAGTACTGGAAAGTCCTGGAAAAATAGTATGTGTCCTTGAAAGTCCTGGAAAATCAATAAAATTACTGTGCTGCGAATCATCCGTCGGCAAATGCTCACTCCAACGATCGGTCATCGCTGTCGGGGGATTCCCCAGTTCACTGACGCGCCAATTCATTCATAAACATTCGTAGTAAATATAGTAAAACGTCTCGGCCAATCAAATATCGAATTGAGACATCCGTCACTGGGCTCCCATGGTGACGGATATTCACGGAAACCTCCGATCATTAATCTGAGAGAGAAATGTGGAATGACCTGTCACCTTATGTCACGCCTTTGTCATTTTAATTCTTCGTGGCCAAGTCATCCGGACTACCGGGACTGGCACCTCAAGGAGCCTTTGCACAGAGCGAAATGCAGGCTTTGCCAAAACACGTTCGATGTTGGAAATATGGGGGAAAGTGCCGTGAAAAGTCGCGCGAAAGGTGCAAAGCACGAATCCTGCTATCAGCGTGAGCGACAAAATAGACTCTTTCGCCATTTCATTTTTTTGCAACTGCGCAGCGTGTGCGCAGCTTTTCGTGGACTTCCTGTTTGTACCAAGTCGGAAGTTTTTAACGTTAGAGAGATAGGCCGAGTGTTGGAAAACAGTTGATATTTTGTGCAACTGTACGTAAAATCATTAAAAAATCTCATGGACTACCGCCAGATAGGCGAAAGAACGGCTCCGGATATTTATTCACCCTGAACACAATTTAGTTCCACAGAAAAAGTACTTTTCCCGAGATATGACCCACTTTCAACCTGGCCAGGATGCGGCCGTTGGTACAAGTGACCTTTCGTGACCTCGCCTTGTGCGCATGCCCAGTTACCCTAGATTTGTAATGGCGATCTCGGCAATATGCGGAGTAATCGAACTATCACATCTTTCTTTGGCTCTTCCACGGCCGATTCAGGCATAATATCGTTTTAAGATTGAATTTGTACGATTATTTACCCATCCGTTGTCCTTTAGATTAGAATCTCTATCTCTGAATGAATTGTTCGTTTTAGTGACAAATATTTCAAGCCGAAAACGGAGCCATATTCCACGTGTATTTCATACTTCCTGGTGACAACAGGGGAGATAATCAGGGGTTTTTTTTTATTAAGTAATCATGCATGCAACTTTATCCTGGAAAACAGCAATTTTGTCCTGGAAATGTCCTGAAAATGTCCTGGAATTTTGATCTTTCCCAGCTGTGCGAACCCTGACAATATCACAGGTGGCAAGTAAAAAAAAAAGGTTACCTTTCACCTGTGACAAGTAACTTTTTGAAAAACATTTCAATCCCTGCTTGGTATATATAGTTCCATAATAACATCACAAGTTCTGACGTGCTTGTGGCGCTGTGCATTACGATAACATTAATAACATTGAAATCGTTAAAAATTTAAGTCGTAAACCAAGAAACAGGTCATAAATTCTATAATTTGGACGATTATCTTGGATATGACCTAAACTTACAAAGGTACCACAGTTACACTTGAAGTAGATGTAGGTCCACACTTTATGTACGAATTATTACACTAATTGCACTATACTGAGCGGGGCGGTGTTGGGAATGACTCTAGACCCAGGCCTTGATTGATCCTACATGTAATATGATCTATCAACCAGACATAAGAACTGCTGATCTGAGCTGTACACACGATATTCCTGCAGGTATCCTGCAGGTAACAACTGAACTTGACACTGCAGTACCGTATTCTATCAGAAAATGAACACGTCTTTCTCCAAGCAGAGTTACCTCCTCTGATTTGTCCATTGCAAACTCGGCAGAGTTCTGATGATCTCTGAATGTGACAGTCACTAGTACTAATATGTATGGATTAATACCTTTGAATGTTAGACTATACATACAGATATAACAGTTGGCATCTTTGTGGCCCAGATTTGAGGAAAATGTAGTAGTTCCAGCTTAACATGTTTGAATGTCTGACTCTAAATGCCTTCAATTATCCTGTGATACAGGTACATGTATAAACCACAACCCAATCAGAAGGGGAAGTAACTCTGCTGTTCATATTATGAGATATATTTCACTTGTACATACACATATATACATTTTGGAATATTTTATGTCTCCTTGCAATATTTTGAATATTCGTATTGATATTATGTAGATGTAACTATGGCAGTAGCACCTGATTAAAATTCAATCACTTCCATGCTGTAAACAGAATTCAATCAGCCGTTCTAAGAAATTTGAGTAACCTCTATAATTATTAAATTAATGACGAGACTAGGAATGATTTTGGTCAACTTCCCTTTCTGGTAAATTTGATGACCCCCTCATTTTACAATGGGAAATTTCTCTTTCTGTGATTGAATTAGAGGATTTACCATAAAAAAATCTATGACTATGTCACCCAATCTATGACCTATGTCACACAATCTATGACTATGTCACCCAATCTATGACTGTCACCCAATCTATGACTATGTCACACAATCTATGACCTATGTCACACAATCTATGACTATGTCACCCGATCTATGACCTATGTCACAATCTATGACTATGTCACCCAATCTATGATCTATGTCACACGATCTATGACTATGTCACCCAATCTATGACTATGTCACCCAATCTATGACCTATGTCACCCAGTCTATGACTATGTCACCCATTCAGTTCTAAAAATGGTGATGCATTTAAATTTTAAAAAGTTTTGGATTCAACCTGTGTTGCAATGTTATTTTCATGTGATGCCTCTTATGTTAAGTATGGACCAAGATGAGTGGGCCTCTGAATAAGTCAATAACCCTACTTAGCGGATTTGGCCCCCCTCTCCTGGTGAACTTTTCTCTCATGCCTCAACACGGAAAGACAGAGAGAGCTGAAATTTTGTGAGCTTCTTGCTTATCACTTTGCCATTTTGGGTCATTGTTGATATTCTGAGGACAAAAATGGGCAAAATCTACTTTCATTTCAAATCAGCTGATTATTTACTATTTTATCATGCAGTTTTTGTGAAGAAAATTGCATAAATAAATTTGAAAAATCGACCGAAAATTGCCTTCTGTGAAAATGACCTCACCATTGTGGATGCTCTTAACTTCAAATTATTATAGAAACTACAGTCTAGCCTCGCTATAAGATGCATCAATATAGTGCTGATTCTGATATAAGGCGGGTGCTGTTGTGTCCCTTAAGGTGGCTCCCTGGTTTCGGTACAAAGTCATGTCATTTTTTAAATATTTTTGTATAATTCCTGAAGATCATCCTATATCAGAAATTGGTATAAAAAATGGGGCATAGCGTACTACTTTTTTCTAATTTTCAGCTTGAATAACGTGTACCTGTGGCAAGTTGGCACAATGTGAATAATATGTAAAACACCCAACACTTGAGATATACTTGCTTTTAGAATGTTCAAAAGTCATGTCAATTTTCTCATGTTTATTTTATACATTCCTTCGAACATGCAGTTTTTGAATAAGTCAATTTTAATGTAGGTCGCCATCCAAAAAGGGGCATGAATAGAGCTCTGAAGCTACCTGTACCCACACTTTTTCCCGCCATTTTTCATGAAGTGCCAACAATGCAACGTCCTGACGTCGACAAATGTCACACCAACAAAGAGTTTGCCATTCGACGTCATGACGTCACAAGGGAAAATGTATGAATTGCTTACTAAAACGAGTCACTGGAACGTAAACGCTGCCTGTCAAAGTATCTCATTCTAGCCATTCACTCACAAGAGTACGATTACAAGGGAGGTAATTGTGATGCGCAAAGAGCTGCGCAGAACACTCATTCTTGTAACCAGAGAGCCGGTGGTTCAAATTTGGTCCCCCAATAACAGCGTTATAGCGAGGTTACTCTGTACCATTTTACAAATTGAAAATTGTCATGCCCCTAATGTTCTGCTTATTATTATTTCGTAGGTGACTGTGGAAGCAACAATGGAACATCCATTTTTTGTGTTCGGTCAGGGATGGTCGTCATGCAACCCAGATCGGACATCACAACGTTACGGTTTGGAATGTCAGAAACTGGCTGTCGGGGATGTTTGTATATCATTGACTCATAAAGATGTGACATCTCGAGCTGCTGAACTGAATCGCGAACAAACTGAGCATCCCCGAAAAGGGAAGACTGGCAGTTCTGTGAGGTTTACCACTCCCTCCAGGATGCCTCCTCCTTCAAGAGTTATGTCCCTGGAAGAGGGGCAGCGGCAGCACCGACTCAAAGCTCAGACTTCAGAGAGCAGTGCTCAGGGTGGTAGTGGTAGCAGTGAACGCGCTCAATCACGGGACTCGCTCTTACAAAGTTTTCACCCCGAAAACGTTCCGCCTCGAAAACGAAGGTGGTCTGCCCCCGACCAAGTCAGCGTGGACACAGACGCTATTCCCCCCAGTAAGATAGGATCACATAGTAACCAAGGTAACGGTGAAAGTAAATCACCCAGGAATGACCCCCCTGCGGCCGGAAAGATGACATGATAATGACTCTACACTAACCATACATACCCTACAGGTCATATTGTGATGTAATTATTTAGTTGGTTCATTATACCAGAACTGGAGTATATATATATATATGTATATAACATGCCCATCCTACGTACATGTATTTCACTCCAATTTTTTTTTTTTTTTTAGTGGAACCTGTACATGTTGTATATACTGTAGTTAAATTGCTGGGTTTTATGTACATGTAGTTTATGTATGATCTTACATATATATACAAATAACATGATATACTCGGACTCCAGCCGATTTCACTACCCTGTACGTTAACCTACGTAATGTGTATACATTGTACCAAGAGCGTATTAGACAGATATTACAACAAAGTGATACTAGGTGCATACCTCAGTTGTCAGTGCTAGAACTTCAAACGTAATGTAGTGATTTCTTTGTTTCTACACCTGGTGTATACATTTTTACATGGCGGAGTCAAGTTTTGTCAAAATTTGCATCAGTTGGAAGGTGCTATTCCAAGACCATAGGGGGTCGAGGTTTGGATTGTTGCCCCTCACTACTACTGGGTCAGTCCAGTCAGTACTTTGAAAGCACAGATTTATGACTACATTCCTATTCAAATGATTTTTTTTTATTTTCATCGCATGACGAGCACTGATCTGTTCTATTCCACCGACCTGAATCATGGAGAATAGACACACTATTTTGCTCCAATTTTTCTTTGCAATATTTTCTTATTCTGAACGTGGTAGTCATCTACATGGTGTGTAGGCAGACAAACCCTTTGTTCTTTGTTTAAGGCGAAAATGCAAAGATTTTTAGATTCTTCTTTTTATATTTTGTATAGATGGAGTAATGATAGAAATATCAGTCTGCCTATTTCTCTTAGTTTAATTTGAAGTAGTTTGTCTGCTAGAAGCTTTTGAAAAGTTGGTACCCCTATCCCAGCTGAATTCCGATTTGCAAACCGACATCACTTGTCTTTCCTTGATTGTGACATCACATCAGACCAGCCTCTTGAAGACTGAACATTGAAGGTGAACTGTAAAGCTTTTAATTTTTTTCTAAAATATTGCTTACATGTTGTGTTATGTGATACATATGTATAACTGTTATATAATTTTAGGGCGAATATATTTTGCTAAATTATACTAATAACATTATTAAAGTTTATCCTGTTATAAATCAGTATTGAAAACTTGCATTGCTTGTCTCTCTGCTTGTAGAACGTTATGACATTATAGAGGTCTCCTTCATTCAAGTTTTAGTAAAGGTATGATTTTACATGAGGTCATGCTACGTCAAATGAATGAGTGAGGACCACTATAACGTCAGTACATTCCAAAAACAATGGGAGGCAATCGATGAAGTTTTCGGAAGTTGTGGCTTCTGTTTTCTGATGGTATAAGTTTTCACTTATCATATACTCGGAAGAAGAAAATAATCCACAGAAATATTACCACACATAAACAACTACATGTACAAAGGCCTTGATTTCTAACATTTTAGCAGAACATTGGAAAGCTTTGCAGTTCACCTTTAAGTATTGATGTCCGACCAGGTGGTCTGATGTGATTTCACAATCCAGCATCATTATCTTAACAAGGGCAGATAAGCGATGCACATTTCATTCTGAAATTCGTCAGGCTTGAAATACCAGCTTTGGAGCACTCTTCTAGAGCCACTGGGAGACAAAATACTTCAAATAAAACCAAAAGAAGTAAAGATCCAACATTAACTAATCTGCAAAGAACATAAACAGGAAAATATGAAAAACTTAGCATTTCAGCATAAAGGCTGATACTCCAGGGATATTGGGGTGGAAGATTTTGAGCATTTGTTTCCTGCGTGTAGATGACTTGTCTTATATAAAAAGTAAACAGATACTATTAGTTACATGGTTTGTCAGTGACCCGATACAGAAATATATGGGGTCAGTAAAATTTATATTGGACGAGGCGTCTAGCTGTGTAATGACAAACCGTGTAATGAATTTATCCTGCTGAAGACCCTTTCTGAACACGCTAATGTCCATAGACTCTTGTAAATAACTTTGGCCCTATGTTGTTGCTCACGAAACAAAAGAACACTGTATGTAAAGTCACACATTCGCAATATACATTGGTGTTGATCATCGCTGATTACGATGAAATACGAGTTGTTCGCTAATTTAGAACTAAAGCTCACCTTTATTACAAAATTGACGCGAGCCAGTCGACGCGAGTGCTTTGAGACAGAAGCTACTGTAAAGGAAGATAACCTAGTTACTCGCCCTGAATTACAATTGACGGCGGTGGATGGAAAAATATCGGGCGACCATGTGACCGTGATAGCTCATTTTCATTGGACGATTTTGTCTGAAGGGGGATAAATGTACATCCATAATGTTATTGTATTTTCTTCTATTGGAATATGAATAAGTGAATGTGGGATTTAAGGACAGCTGCTTCTAGCCTCCCTGGTTTCTGCGCAGGTTTCTGATTGGCTGAATCCAGAGAAGTTAATTGGATCGTGCTCTGTGCTGGTAGATGTAGAATACTGAGGCTGTAATGCAATGGTAGACAAGAGTTGAGGCTAACAGTTAGCAATGCTTTCAAGAATGCGAGTCCGGGAGGGCTAGTCGATTGTAAGTCAGAGAGGGCAAGTCGATTGTAAGTCAGAGAGGGCTAGTCGATTGTAAGTCAGAGAGGGCTAGTCGATTGTAAGTCAGAGAGGGCAAGTCGATTGTAAGTCAGAGAGGGCTAGTCGATTGTAAGTCAGAGCGGGCTAGTCGATTTTAAGTCAGAGAGGGCTAGTCGATTGTAAGTCAGAGGGGCTAGTCGATAGTAAGTCGGAGAGGGCAAGTCGATTGTAAGTCAGAGAGGGCTAGTCGATTGTAAGTCAGAGAGGGCTAGTCGATTGTAAGTCAGAGAGGGCTAGTCGACTGGCAGGACACCGAGATGTGCAATGTATGTTTGAGGAGGGGCATCATGTGTAGAAACGATTGGGCATGTGGGTCATGATATGGCGGTAGGAGTTGTCTCCCATCGATACATGCACATTGTTGGCTAGTAGAAGCCTGCCAATGATATTGTTCAGTCATCCTGTGCATGTTAAAGCTGTGTATCCTCGTACTGCAACCAAGAGTTCATCCAGAATCCTGGACAACACCTGTATATTATAGGTGATGGACATGTACAAGCAGTAATGATCGTGATCATTGTTGGGGCATCCACCATTTCTTTCATGTTACAGTTAGTATTGAAACTTGCCAAGTGATATTAGGCATTTAGGGTCTGGAATAATTATCAGACATAAGACATGTCTGGTCAAAACTTGACATGTGTGATCAAAAGTGCTTATCCTGTCTTATGTTGAGGTACTATTTCTGATCAAATTCTGAGAAATGACTGATCATTCTGAAAGTGCTTATTTCAGACCTGGGGCAGTAGTTGTGTGAGGTGAAATACAGTGAAAAGCTGGATCTAAACCCTCATAGATTGGGAGTAGAAGTGTGGGTCGGTTCATTCTGACAAGCACCAGATTAAAGCTGAACTGTCCTTAAACTGCAGAGATTATATAAACAAGATCTTACTGCAGGCTATTAATTTGTTGTTGCATGGAAACATTACATTATTCAGTCTGAGTGGTATTTGGGACTGTATAGTCACATCTTCCTGTGACATGGCAGAATATGTCACATCGATAGTCTGCATATATATATCGTGCCCCTGTATTACTTTAGCAGAACATCTTTGTCTCTGTACTTCGTGATTGTATGTCTGAATGGGGTGACACAATCAGTTTGCTCTGTTTAAAGCTCAGGAAGAATAGAATGTCATTTTGACGATTGATCATGAAAACAAAATACCACTTGGGACCTGTAACAGATCACCTGATGGGGCAATATATTACTCAACCTGCAGTAAGATGTTCATTTCATTTCTGCTAGCTGTTCGTTTTATAAGGACAGGTCAGCTTTAATTAACAAGTTTGTATTTCTTCTGCTTTATAAGGTTCAAATCTATGGAAACATTAGAACCTTAGCATTCGTAATCTTTATAGCTAAGGTTGGTTCACAAAACTTTTATTGCAGAATCAGTGTGTAATCAATGATCAGTTGTCATTTTGAACACAGATATCTTCAAACACTCCATGGTAATGTCAAAACCTCAGTTTACTATCAATTATTGATGTTGTCAATGAGATACGTGTTCTCTCGTATTTTTGCTGTTGTACTTATGCACTTCATCCAAACTGTCAGGGCCCCATTATGTCATCAGCGCTCTGATTGGATGATCACGTGACCAATAGCGGTGAGTTACGACCGTGAACCTGATCTAAAAAGATCACCCATTGGTCTCTGTACTATGTACATGTAATAGCAGCATTCATTGGTTGTACACTTTAATATGAATCATCATAATATTATATCATAGTGACATGTTATTGTGTATATTGATATGAAGATATTTATACTGTGGTCAGACCGTACAAGGAAAACTCATAACCCAGCGTTTTTCTGTCAAGTCCTCAATTGACCGACTGACCCGTGAAGTGTGCAGAGTGACCACAGAGGCGGTCGTGACATTGGAGTGAAGGACGGGATCGCTGTGGTTTGTGACATTTTGTTTCAGTTTGAATGAGGATCGATCACCGCTGTTGGATATACATTGCCATATATGTCGGAAAAGAAAAACAGTCAATTGTAGGCCTATTTACATGTAGCCATGACAACTATGAAATAAATTATGGAATTTCTGATGAAAGAATATTTTTTGGCAAAAATTTTGATCTCCTGAAGGGAGGCCATAATCAGACTTTGATCTCCATGGAGGGAGACCATAATCAAACTTTGATCTCCTTGGAGGGAGGCCATGATCAGACATGCCTACAGGAACTGTTGAATAAAAGTTTAATTTCAATGTTGTCTTGTGTAAAAATGAAATACATGTAATACATATACAACAGATGGACTGTATAAATTACTGATGAGATGAAGAAGAAAACACTGTACAGAAAGTTGGTTATATCCCTGATAGTAACTCTAGTGTATATAGACATTGTGTACATCCAGTTATAAATGGAATAGCGCATACATGTGTACTGTACATATTATTGTTATCATCCAATGTTATAGGTTCTATGTATGTAGGTTAACCAAAGCTGGTCCCAAGGACAGCCACACTGTGATGGAGATCTGATTATTTTAACCTTGTTTAGACGCCTTTGTTTTCTGCATTCTCTTGTGGTGATTATAAAAGTTTGGAACTGTGACGACTCGGCTCTAAACTCAATTATACTCTTTCGACGAGTTTACCGCCATGCTTGCAGTGTTTTGTCTTTAGTCGCAATGCTAGTATCGCGAGTCTAGTTTTTAATATTTTAGTTCCGGCTTTTTAAACTACAGTATTTTCATTTCTGTGCCTTAGTTAAACTGGGCTCACATTGTTACGATATACTTGGGGTCTCAAATATTAACAGATATTTCTGTAGTATAACTGCATAATCTTTCACAGGCATCTTCTTCGTATAAACAAGTACTATATAAATAATTGAGAAAAGCAGCCAATATTATTGGTAAGAGCTGTGCGACTTTTTTCTGGTGTTTGACAAGGCAAGTTCCTGAAGACTGATTAAAGACTGTTTGAAAATTTAATTGCAGTAAAATCATTACTGAAAAATGAATATATACAATTTAAGGATCATCACATGTTCACATATCAAGTCAAAAACTTGCGCATGTTCTGTCCCTCAAGTGGGATAATGTTTCAACAGCAAAAGAACATTATGTTCTGGAAATTCCATCAAAATGGCATCAGGTGTGTCAATGTCAAGCAGGTAGGTTATTGATTTTTCTAATGTTAATTGGTTATGCCTATGACCTTGTTTACACATCTTGAACTGAAGAGCCAACTAATGATCAAAAATCAAAGATCAGATAATGTGTAGTATTTGACATGATGTATGAAGATACATTATCAAGGTTCTCAATATCCAGAACATAAGGATATGTGCATGGATAAGATGTTCGTCTTATGGACGGTGTCAAAGGTTCATGAGCTTACATTTGGTGACAGTACAGAAAGTTCACATATTGTAATAGTATTGTATAAGTGTATTCATGGACAAACATGGCCATTCATTTTCATCCAGTCTTCAGGGTTCAAACCATTCTAATGATCCGTCAACATTTATTTCATGGTACTGTGTTCAGTATCCTATGCTTATTGTTTTGACCAGGAAAAAATGGTAGACTGGCAGTTGCTGTGTGATTCCGTTGCAGAAGTAGATGTAGTAAAAAAAATATTTGTCTCTGAAAGAAAAATGTTTGTCTCTAAACTCTTGTATCGTTATTAGTTCCATTTAATGGCACTGAATTTTCTTCACCAGTGAAAGAATTGTGAGACACCATTAGAACCTGGACAAGAATAAATTGTCTTTCTTGAGATTCTTTTGAAGATTTCTAAACAATCACGGTCTTGCTGTGAATTGCGGATTTGTAATATCGAAATGTCTTGCACTCATACCAAATACTTTCCACGGTATTATAAAGTACAATAAGAGTTAACTGTTCTGATAAGTGATATGTGGTGAATCCTGTATTAATTCAAGAGACCTCATAGAAGGAAGTGAAATTTCCCTCCATAAAATCAGTGATCAGATTTATTAGAACAAGAAGTTGATAAACTGGTCCAAATTCATGCAAATTTCATATTTTCTCTATTATCTTAGAGGGTGATCAAATCGATTAGAACAACTGATTGAAGTCTGTCCACAATATTGGGGTGATTGAATTTTGATAGGGAGCAGAATTATCAGAGAATTTAATGTAATTATCGCATCTACAATTTCCCACCTAGATATAATCGGGCCGTCTCCAGCAGAATTATCGCCCCTAACCAAGGGGTCATAGCTTTGTATGAAAATTGATAATGGGGTGATCAAGTTTATTGGAATAGGCAGTTGATGGAATAATAAAATAAATACTTTACCTGACATTTCTCCTCACTTTAGAGGCTAATCAACTTAATCAGGTGAGAGAATCAAAATTTGCAACCCAGTTTCTCTTTGATTTTGGAGTGCTCATAACAGGCCAGTCCCTTCATTTTTTGGAAAGGGTTAACATGGGTTATCAGTCTCTTTATCAGAAATACAATGTAGACTTGCTTTGTCAAATACCAGATCTGGTACACATATGTCACATTTTTAGTAACTCTTAAGCTAAAACTTCAAGATTTTCTGGAATATTTGACATTTTAGCTCTGTTGAAACTAGAGTTGGATTATCTGAAACAATTTTGCTGTAAAACTTATTTTTTGAAGCAAGTCTCGGGTGTGATATGCCAAAAGATAATGTCTCTAATATTCCATTTCTCGCCTTCCATTGAAATCGTTTGGAGTAAGGAATTGAACTTTGGAAAAAGTAATTGTCAAAAATGAAACTTACATGTATGCTTAAGTATCAGATTCTGATCTCACACAATCTAACCCGGCCCATTGAACCGCTCATACATATACTAAGACAATTTCACCCCCCCCCTTCAAACAAATGTCTCGATTCATTTCCCATGAGTAATGGTCATTTCTTTATGCATCCATGCTTTATGATAAGATTCCCTTCCGTTGTTACATATCAAAACTTCTCATTGTAGTCATTAACCAGGCTGATTTGTGGTGATTAAAATACATCCTCATGCTCTTAAAAGTATAAAAAATCAATCTTGCAAAAATGATGGGAAATGCAATTCAAAGTTTGCCCATGACAACACCAGCAATTCAGCTTCTAATGTTAATTTTGTTCTAATCTAAGAGTAAAGATAAGGGTTCTCTTCCCCAGGCTATGTAATGGGTGAAAAAAGAAACTATGAATTATTGATAAATGAACATTTGGCCCCATCTAAACTGCAAGTTTGCCTCAGTAGAATGGCTACACACAGTCAAAGGTTGCAAAGCATAAACTAACTCTTCTTTCAGAATTTCACCAATGTTCTGGATAACATGTAGACATTCTCTTGTATAACCCCGGTGCATATGAATCTCTTCATAGTTTTTTAAGTAGTATATCTTCAACAGTATCACCTAATTTTGTGAGGGTATGAGTATTTGTTAGAAATCCTACTTCTCTTAGTTCTGCTGTATTGTCGTTACACATAGCATCATAATGTGCTGCTCACTAAACTAGTGCCTATTATCAACAAGATACCAGTACTGGGAATAACGGGCAAAACTATCAGGATCTGTTTTTCCTGTTTTATTTTTCTGAAATCTCTCAAAAAGTCAGAAATTTTTTGCTGCATCTGTATGTAAATTGATTTTTCCAATACTATGAATTTTGACAAAAAAAACTGTAGAATATATGTATGTTATACATGTAGGCCTATATTTTGTGTCTGTTGGTTTCTTGCGCTCAAATTAATCAGTGATTGCTGAAAGCGTCGTTAAATTTCAACTCGCCCACTTTATAAAGTTCATCAGTGTTTGAGGTATCCAGTATTCTCCCATGAATGCTTAGGTTCCAAAGAACGTGCAACAGATTATCCTGGATGTCGAAGCATTCAAACTGTTACTTCTGTTACAGATTTTTGCTAAGTTCACTGTCCAAATTCTGATATCTTCGGGCAACAAACGGACTGCTTGTACAGTTGGAGAATCAACTGAGACATGTTGGATGTTGTGCAATTCTGTTGTTTGAGGAAGGTTTTAACATTTGTCCCATTTCTTGTTGATAATTACTGAAAGTTTTTTGCCAAATGTGATTTTGTTTGAACCTGTTGACTTGTATCTGTTAAGCTATAACTTGTTTGTCTATTTTCGTTAATTTTCGACATGTTTGTCCAGTTATCGGGCGGTCCTTTCATTTTACCCCTCTGGGTATGTATATGCTATCTAGATTTTGAGTGCTATTTTGACATCCCAGTACTGTATTAGAACCCTCGACACCCCAGTACTGTATTACTGTAGTAGATCCTCAGGTCAGACTCATTATCAATGATGACTTTGAAACGGCTGAATATGGTGAAGTTCGCTGTAAATGAATTACAAAATAGGATGATCATAATTAATCAGAACAGTAAGTTGACAGAATTGTCATGTTTTCCTTGCAACACCTCCCCCCACCACCAAACTGTGTCTGAGTAAGCAGTGGTGTATCATACATGTGCACTGTAGGGATGGTGTTGTAAATTGTAAAATTATAAAGAAAATGATATTATTTTCAAGGGGGTCTGGATAATTCAGTCATCACGTCAGACATACAAATATTTGAGATGCTTTAGAGATGGATTGAGATTATATAACGAGAACTCGTGTCTGTATGATGACGTTACAGTGTAAAGCAGTTTCAAGGTTACAATGAAAACTAGATAAATTATCAATTTCACTGAATATGAAATAATAATTGCAGGGTAGGACTTTTAGTTGAAGCTTTGAATGTTTTGTTTTTCAACAGAGAATGTTGCCTTGGTGTTTAGCTTAGTAAGTAGTAATGCATCATTTCCTTGGTGTCAAAGTTTGTCACTCATAACTTCAAATTGATAACATATCTCAGAGGAATATGTACGACTGTACCCATTGTTATATTGAAGGCCTTGTCCAATTAAAACCAAACCTAACTGGGAAAATTCTCACTCATGTCCATGTGCGCTGAAGATTTAAAGTTGATGTTTTATTATTGTTATTATATCATAATGAAAGGGAACCAGTTGATGCGAAGTAAAAGATTTTAATCTGTCAATTGTTGTTTGTGTTATATCACCTATATATATCTTCTCTAGAGCTTGTGTTGTTATAACAGGAATTTACAGCACTGAAGGATAAGAGGATCCCATATAACTTGATCATGGGATGAAAATTGCCACCCCCATGATAAAGTTAATATGTGATTCTTTTTCGCATATAATTTAAATCAGAACTTCAATCAGTATTTTATTAAAAATATCAATGACACAAAGAGAGAAACGTTGCTGGAGCTCATCTGCAGCGCTTGTCAAGTGAAGTGACTGGCCACCTGCATCGCACGCGCTCATACCACATGCGTGTGTGGGACAACATATCCCAGATGGTGTTACTGTATGAATTTTACACCGTATTATATGGGAAAAGCCCATCCTTGTTGGACAACTTTGAAAAACTGAATGGATTTTCAAATTTGGTTTGTGGGTACCTCGCCTCGCAATCTCGCCTGGGATTGTTTTTCATGCCGATCTGCCTATAGGTGGCGCCACCTGGGACAAAGTTAAAATTTCATTTCCGGACAACTTGAAAAACTGAATGTCTTTCCAAATCTGTTATGTGGACCTTGCCTCAAGATCTCGCTTGGGATTGTTTTTTATGCCACTCCACCTATAGTGACACCACATGTGGGCCAAGCTGAAATTTTGTTTCCGGACAATAACTTCTGAAAACCTGGACAGATTAGGACAAATTTGGTAATTGTGGGTACCTTGCCACTGGATCTCAGGGCTGTTCCAGAAAAAAGTACATGGGATGGGGATTCAATTTTCCAGTTTTATGGTACCGGTATATGGGTGGTTAGTTTTATACAGTCATTTAACATTATTCAGATAGAATATATGGATGGTTGGGGTTAGAAAAAGTACTCTTTTCCCCCCATCTGATGTATCATTTCCTGGAACAGCCCTCACTTGGGATTGCTATTCATGCCAAATACTTAACGTTATTGTTCCAAGCCAAATCAATTTTTTAAATGTCCGGGGACTTCAACCGCTCATGTTTTCATATATTATTTTGTCCCTTGCTTCTAAAGGCACAATCTCACAAAGAATGGACCTCCTGGGTTCGGAGTCTAGCTGCAGGAAGCTCAACATGGCATTCATAACATTTTCCTTAATGCAACGTACATCACACGGAGGCGAGGCAACAGTGTCTGTCTGTAAGATGTTCGATATCTTCAGTTCCAGGTTATGGATTGGTACCAAACTTTTGGTATACTATGAGGCAAAGAGGAACCCTATTCATTTTAGGTCAAGGTCAGTGTGGCCGAAAATCAGTAAATCATTCAGAATTCATTTGTTTTTGCTAAACCTATCTTCAGTTTCATGTGGTATCATCAAAGCACTGCCCAGTGTATATTTTGCGGTGACCTCCTTTCTCACCTCCCACGGTAAAAGGTTAACCCCATCTTGGGATGACAGTATTGCCATTTGAATACATCATCACACCAATCATCTCCGACAGAAGATGGTCATGCCATGAAGCTATACTCTCAGCCTCTCTGTACTTCATGGAAATCCAAGCAGTATGAAATGACTGATACAAACATAGGTCTTCATTATTTTCCACCAAATACCGTTGTGACAAAAATCACCTATCCAATCGGGAAGCGACAGGTCAAACAGAGTTGGGTGCCTTTTAATTTCAGATGAATACTTAGTAGCATGTCAAACGAGACATTGTGGCGACAATCCTTTCTTCGATATGTGGCTGGCTGGCCGATCATCTTCCAAGAGAAAGCTTATACAACCACCGGTTTGATTAGAAAAATACTGTGTCATTATTATACTTTGGCAGTGATATTTCACAATGATATTTGAGGGCAAAGAATGCCGAGCTAGATACGGTGCTTATATGTATATTCTAGGTCTGCATAGAGAGAGGACAAGGGCCATTTCAGAAATTATGGTAAGAATAGGCCTCCGCTCCTCAGAGAGCTTGTCGTAAGAGGCGATTAACTGAGGCACCTGTGGGGTTCCCGGGTGTGAAAAGGAGTAGGACCCCACCCAGGTGGTTCCCGGGTGTGAAAAGGAATAGGACCCAACGTCGTGATATGAATGAAATATAGTTGAAAGCGACGTTAAATCATATTTACTCACTCACTTCAGAAATTATGCTCCTAACTTCCTGAAGCTTGCGGCTACCAAAAGGGCTGCTGCTACATTTAGTCCAGGGAGAAACTGAGTAGTCGGAAATCATCTGAATGATCCGTGTAATATTGTTGGCTGGACATAAAGTGATCGTTACCTTGAGGGTCTTCAATAATTGTGCCATACAATGGAACTAGCACCAACATGTATGATGAGGTGTGGAGTCGAGTTTCACAGTAGGACAGGTCTGGTCTTTGGAGAAGAAACCCACCAGTCTCTTATCAATACATAACCAGAGATTTACTGCACCTCATTGTGCAAATGCAAGAGATTGTTGGGTTTGTTTGTGGAGCTGCTAATTATTGTTTCCAGGATGGAAGAGAGAACTGGATTATGTGTGAAAAGTCAAAATGGGAGTAGATTGAAGAGCTGGTATATATTCAGAAGCCCAGATAACATTTACATATTTCTTGACCATGCTAACTGCATTTTGTGTTCAAGCTGAGCGGTATCTCATCATTGATGGTAGATCCCCATGATCTTATAAACATGATCCTCATCATCCAGCCAGTTTACAACATACATACAACAACTAGAGACTTCATTGAACACCAATGTCCTAGGCTGTCCCCTCTATCACGTTCAAATTTGCATAAAATACATGCATAGTGGTCCAACTCCTGGTAATCACATAAAAAATCCATCCATAAACAGAAGAAGTTTATCAGAATGTCAACTCATTGGCATGAACAACACTACAGAAATGCAGATCCATAGCTTTAACCATCTAGGCTGTATTCCGAGATCACTCCAGATTGAGGAAACAGGCAAAACTTGATCTTTAAACACAAAAAGTTAATTATCGAATCATTGGTAGGCCTACTAACATGCCTACAAAATTTCAGACCCATGGCTTTAACCATATATGCAGGGAGAAATGGGAAATCTCCAAACACTAAAAGTTAATCAGATCATCGAATCGTTGGTACATGTAAGTACATCCCTACAATTCCACTTGTGAGATTGGGACAGATGGACAAAAGAGA